>JANHJO010007906.1:7704-24331 GCA_032468235.1 Pseudoxyrhopus heterurus | reverse complement strand
CTTTTGCCCTCAATCGCTCCCAGCATTAGGCTCTTCTCCAGGGAGTCCTTCCTTCTCATGAGGTGGCCAGAGTATTTGAGTTTCGTCTTCATGATCTGGCCTTCTAAAGAGCAGTCAGGGTTGAGATGTTATAGATTACTATGTTATAAAGTTATCACTAATTTCTCTTTTTTGTATTTTGTTTATTAGAAAGGAAGAATGAGTAACTTCTGGGACAGGGCCCAGAGCCATACTCTTTTTTTTTTGCTCCTTGTGATGTAATGCTGTCAGCAAAAGGAATAGGATTGTGTCTGTGGGATTATTGGCTTCTTTTGAACTCTTCCCTGGAAACTTCAAGAGAAATTGAATAGAGAAAAGCCTGTTCTTGCCTATGAGGAGGGGTTCAAGAAGAAACTAGCTCTAAACGGAAAGATCAAAAGCTCTGCCGATGGAAGCATATGGCTCCCCTTATCTGGGTTCAGATAAGATATGCAAAAGTTGGCATGGTTAGTACCTGGATGAGAGATCCTATCACATAGGATAAATTGGAAAGTTACAAAAAAAATCCCAGAAAATAGGACAGCAAATCATTTTGCTATGGCTGCCAAGAAAGCAGCATGGATGTGTTAGTCAGGTCGCTAGGAGTAAACCTTGACTTCAGACCCAAGAGGCAGTTTTAAAAACAGGGAAGCTACAGTCTACACAATTAATGCAACATGCACTTTGACCCAGAGTTTAGAAGACTGTCTCCAAAACAATCAATACCGTTGTGTAAGTAGTGTGTGTGACTGTTTCTTAATGAGTTGAGTTCTTCCCACAGAGACTTCTTGTTCTCCTATTACAATTTCTGGTTTATGAAGTTGACAGTAGTATTCCACCTATGGAAAAGGAACGTTTAGAGCTACCTTTATTTATTATTTATTAATTTATTTGTTGGAATTTCTATGCCGCCCCACTCCCAGAGGACTCTGGGCGGCTCACAACAAACGATCACACTAAAACAGTCATAAAAAGAATTTAAAAAAAGAAAAAATAAAGAAAGCCCTCACTGCAGTTCTTAAAACCCTTGGAATTCTTAAAAATCACATTCTTCCCTCAGGTGGCACAACCCCAAGCCTGCTGGCACAGCCAGGTCTTCACCGCCTGGCGGAAGGTTAGAAGGTCGGGAATGATCCGAATCCCAGGGGGGAGCTGATTCCATAGGGTCGGTGCCGCCACAGAGAAGGCTCTCCCCTGCGGGCCCGCCAGCTAACATTGTTTCGCTGACAGGACCTGAAGGAGGCCAACCCTGTGGGATCTAACAGGGTGCTGGGAAGCATATGGTGGTAGTAGGAGGTCTCGAAAGTAACCCGGTCCTAAGCCTTGAAGGACTTTAAAGATTATAACAAGCACCTTGAATTGCACCCAGAAGCCAACTTAACAATTTTAAGATATATGGGCTTCAATTCCCAGTATTTTTTTTCCCAAATACTTGCTGGGGAATTCGGGGAGCTGAAGTCCACATAGTTTCAAGTTGCCAAGTTTGAAAAACACTGCCCTAAAACTTTGGGCATGCAACAAAGTTTTACAGGAAACCCAAAGGTGCTTTTTCAAAAGGCAACTGGACATTGTTTTTCCCTGAAGATGTTTCACTTCTCATTCAAAAAGGTTCTTCAGTTCTGAAGAATAATTGAGGAAGCTTCTTGGACGAGAAGCAAAACATCTTCAAGGAAAAACAAGGTCCAGTTGCCTTTTGAAAAAGCCCCTGTGGGACAACCATGACCTGGATGACTGAGAATCTCCATAGACATTTTGATAGGAAACCTATCATAGAATATGTCAACGGAAACTTCCAAACAAAGCCTCCCCTCTCCTCACCCCCACTTTGTGAGGTTGGAATCGAAATCTGTGCTCAAAACCCTGGCATGGAGCAGCATATGTAGCAAACTGTAATAATGCCAAAAGGATCATATGAACGGAATGACATTACACAAATGTGGCAACGCTGTAGGGGCATCCTGACATCTGATGCAGGTGGCATGGCAAAACCATGGCAATTGCATGACAATGTCATCATACTCTTTTCGTCCTTTGCTTGCCCTGTCAACATCCATGAATACATTGCTGATGAGATAACAATATTTCACTCTTTCACGAAAATAGCAAGGAATTGGCTCAACACACCAGAGATTTCCTTTCAGCAAATTACAACTCAGATCTTTTAAGGAGATTAAAAGTTGAATTTATGTTATTACTTTTTTTATAATATTTATATTTCTTTCCAATAATCAGAGTTCATATCGATCAGCTACTTATATTGGCTATTTTTGTAGATTTCATTACAGAAAATACTAGTTTTTTTTAATTGGTTAATCTATTTTAATTTTTTTATTTAATTGGTTAATTTTTAATTTAATTTTTTAATTTAATCCTCCATCTTCTGGTCGCTCCCAGGTGAAAATTTCCTTCCTCCTTTGATTTTTCTTTTAATAGACAAAGATAACAAATGGGCAAATAAAAGTGATGGAAAAATACCTAGAAAAAAAAGGAAATGAGAATTAGAATATAAGGGAGACATTACAACAAATTAAACATGCTTACCATGTTAAACACACAGCTTGCTAGCGTATTAATTCCTCACTCTCTTTAAGCTTTATTTTATTGGATTTTGGAGGAAAGTCAAGAATCACAGTGATTAGAAACAGAGACAAGGGAATCAGGATAAGGCTTGGCATTAGGAACAAATATGATGCTGCTGGGATAGTCTCTGCCAACTCAGGGTTACAGCAAGGAGAAGTGCCTTGTGCTGAATGGGTACATGTGTTAGTTCATTGTAGTTTTATGGCCAAGACCATTAGGCAGTGTTTGACTATGGTCTCACTGGAAACAAATTGAAGTATCAGTATGGTTTGCTGGCTACTTCAGCTGTTTATTCTTAAATTGCCTTTTGATAAAAGTCTACAAGAACAGATACAAGAAAGAATAACAACATCTGCATTAACTGAACAAGTTGGGTGATATTGATCAGCATGATTCTATCTCAGTTATCTTAAGACATGAGGACGTGGAGAAAAAAAGAACAAAGCAAGTTTTTGAGCTCAGCTCCCTAGTAGTATGGATCTGGCATAATTCCCCCATTAAACTGAACAGGACATGGCTATGATATAAACAGTTCATTACATAAGACTGCTTATACTGATATTGTTAACAACTCTATAATTGAACTCCAGAATAATCTCCATTATTCTGGAAATCAATTATGGCTGAAATTGTGCAACTCCTTGTTGGTCAGCTAGATAAGAAAAGGGGTTGAGAGGAAGGAAGGAAGGAAGGAAGGAAGGAAGGAAGGAAGGAAGGAAGGAAGGAAGGAAGGAAGGAAGAAAATGAAGGAAGGAAGGAAGAAAAGGAAGGAAGGAAGGAAGGAAGATATAGATGATAGACAGATAGACAGACAGACAGACAGAGATAGATGATAGTGTTATGACCCAGGTAGTCAAGGCAAGGCAGTCCTAGAGAGTCCTTTATTTCTCTCAATAAATGTTCTACCAAATGGCCCTCCAATGACCAGTAAGTCTTCACCCCTACGCTACCCTGAAGGCAGCCACCCTTAGTCCTCCAAACAACAGCCCCTATAGTGCAATTAAAGTCCACATATTTGTAGCATGCTCAAGGTCCAGGGTTCCAAGTCCAATCCACAAGGCAGAGTCCAGGCACAACACAATGGCAGTCCTCAGGGCAAAGAAAAAGTCTAAGGCAGGGACCAGTTCCAAGGGCACAGTGAAGCAAAGGACCAAAAGCAGTCCACAAGACAAGGGCAAAGTCCAAGACAAAAGGCAAAAAGCAATCTTCCAAACAAGGCAAGGCCAATGGCAACAGGCATGAGCCAAAGCTGGGGGAGGGTAAGCCAAAGCAAATTGTTCCTGGCAAAGACTAACTCCCCATGGCTTCTCCTTAAGTCACTCCCCTCTAGGTGTTCCTTGTGAAAAGGGGTGTACGAGCTTCTCCCGAGTAGCCTTGCACTCCTTCTCTGAGCTTGCCTACACTCCGCTCTCCATGCCCTTGGATCGAGTGGAGGAGGCAGCTGTTCCTCATCAGAAGGGATCTGCTGCCTATCAGCACCAATGCCTGTCAGCAGCTGATCCTCCTCTGTGTCTGTGAAGGCAGGCAGCTCTCCAGCTATCAAACACCTCCCCCAATGCCTGTGAGACTTGGGACAGCATCATCCTCAGCCCCTGGCCTCTCCAAACATGTCAAGGGAGATGTGCCATCCCTGTCAGATGATCCTAGTTCCAACTCCTCCTCCAAACCAGGCTCCGATGGGGCCATGACAGACAGGTAGGTAAGTAGGTAGATAGATAGATAGATAGATAGATAGATAGATAGATAGATAGATAGATAGATAGATAGACAGACAGACAGACAGACAAACAGACCGACAAGAGACAGACAGATAGGTACTGCTTAGAATTTTTGCTGTCAAACTGGGATAGCACTTTCTTTTATGAATACTTGATTGAATTACTTTCAAATTACCAGTTTGTCGGGAAAATGATATTGGACATTGGCAGGTGGTCACCATCCTGATGGGCTAGCAGGTCCAATCTGATGTTTTTTTTGGTTGATTGCCCACATCAGTATTTACCAGTCATGACGACAGTTATGTATTTCAAAATGTGATAAATCATAGTAATAAACATTTAAAGAAGAAGCCTTGCTGCTATGAGAAATTACATTCACCAGTTACATATTGCAAATAACTGAGTGGATTAAAGGATAATTCATCCCTTTGCTTCTTACAGTTTTTTTTATTGCTGTATGTAGGCACAGCCTGTAATGGGTTTTCTTGCCTTTAATGAGAATTTTGATTTCTGTTTCCTGGCAGGAGCCGCTGAGTTGAGCCAACTTTGGAGTAATATCTTTTTGCCCAATTTGAGGAACAAGTAAAATGGATGCCTCTTTAATGCAGGTGTTTCTGTTAGGGACTACTTTGCTTCCGCTATTTCCCATTCTCACAATACTTTTGATGTCTACCTGTAGTGCATATTAGATGATCAGAATATGAGGGGTCTCTGGTGCTGTCTGAGTTGTTTTCTTGCAGTTGTTTCATTATCCAAACTAGGTAACAACATTATCAGTGCTAGCAGTAATGATCAATAATCATCAGTAGTGAAAGGTCTGCAAGAAAACCAAGCTCGGAGAACACCAAGGACGTCTCATTTCAACTTCCAGCTATAAATATTCTCCTTTATTAGTATCATCAGGATAGTCTTTCCAAATTACAAGAGCTGCAAATTTGCCGAGTTCCCTTAGGCCGGTCTCACTGGGTCTTCCTTGTCCCTTAGCAGTCTGGGAATGAAAATGCCAATCTACTTACTAATTTTGCGGGAGCTTCTTTTGGCAGGAAGGTTAAGGAAAAATGACGCTCTAGATCCCACCTTCCCTTCAAATGACTTCTTTCCAAAACTGGTGGCCCAGAGGTAGATGATTTCATCCACAGGTGAAGAACAAGTCGGCTCAAGCAACTCTTTCATTGGAAGACTTGAGCAGATCCTTTCAGAATTCATCGAGTCCCAGCCCATTGCCAGCTCTTGAAGCACATAACTTTAATGTGAGTTAAAGATGATCTGTGTATCCCTGTGTATGTGTGCACCTCAATTTGAGTCTAGCTTTGTGTTTGAGGCCGGGCTAAATGGACTTCCTGCTCCAACTCTATGGATTGTGACATCGATCATGTTCATAACTTCCCATACTTCTTGCTGGATACTTTTGATTAATCCAAACATATAGAAAATAAAGAGAACAATTTTGTATTCTTTGGTTTTAAAGGCCATCATCATCATCATAAAATTCATTAGTAGTAGTCATATAATAACAGTGTTTTCTCATCACAATATTAATATTGTAATATTAATATTATATTATAATATTAATATTATTATTAATATTGTATTAATATTATAATATTAATTCTTGATAATTCTTGTTAATAATAATTCTTGTTAATAATAATTCTTGTTAATTCTTGTTAATATTAATAACAAACATATCATAATGAGCCCTCATGGTAAAGTTAATTCTTCTCTTAGAATTTTAAACATTCTAACTTCTGATTCTATTAGTTAATCAGTGATAAAAGGAATCCCATATTTCAAAATACTCCATGTCTTCAAGGACATTGGTTTCTTGTGAATTACAAAACCCTTTCACAACTCTGGGTTTTCGACAGAGGCCATATGAGAAGGCAAGGGAGTTGCACAAGGAAGGAGAATTTAGACCTTTTCGCTCTACAGATATTCTCTGCTATTTGTGTAAGAAACACAATGTTGTACAGGTGGGAATGCGAAGCCATGGTTTCCATTTGCCCATTTTCTCTCTCTTTCTGATGCAATCTTTTGTCACTTCAATGAAATGACAATGCCCTTCCAGCAATGTGGTGCTCGGTGTAATGTTCTCACTCAGTAGGGTAACTCTCTATTGATTATTTATTCTTGGATGGACCTTGTCATAGCCCCACAGGCCATTATTTCATGAAGAAAGTGCGCATAAAGACAATGACACCTGGGTGAAGCTTCACAAAGGAGCACAGTCCCTGCGGAGGCTAAGTTGTCATTGGAATTGTGAAACAGATAAAGGCTTTACAATTGACCGGTGGATGTTTTCAGAGAAATACTTTTTATTAACGTTGCTTTTTGGCAAAAGCTACAGGTCAAACTCTCAACCTCATACTAAGCGAAAGCAAATTGATTGCTTTGGGGATGTTCAGGTACTGTATTACCAGCCGTGATTCATGTTGTATTGGCCACTTTGCCTTTAGCCAATTGGGATAGAAGATCCATCCAGAAAGAAAATTAAAAAGACCCAGAATAATAATGGAAGGGTTTCCCCCCCACTCCTTTTTGTACGCTTAGAGCAAGTTGACGATCAGAACTGCATGACAAATGTGATGTACTTGAAAGCATACAGATGCCTTTCTCAAATATTTCAGAGAATGCGATTTTGATGCGACCTTCTGCTTTTATACCAACTGTTCTTCTTCCATAGGAGGTCTGATATGAACTTGCCATATTCAAATGAAGAAGATAGAATGCAATCTTAACTTCTTAAACAGGGGTATATTTATTTATTTGTTTTTCTATTCCAATTTTCTTCCAAGAGCTCAAGGTGATTTTTTTTTTTGTCCTCACTACCACTCTGTGAATTACATTAGGTTGATAAACAGATTGCTTGAAAGTCACCCAGATAGTTTCACGGCTAAGTGCAGCTTTGAAATGGTCTTTCTAATCCTAGTCTACCTTCTCCCTATTACTATATTCCACGTTAGCTATTTGTCATCAGAAGATGACCAACTGGTTTTCTATCTTGTTTTTGTTGTTCACCCAGCCTTAAAACTTTCTTTGTTCTTGAGAAAAAATAATTATTTGGCCTGTATTAGGCTTCTATTTCCCCAGTGTACAGATCCACCGACTTCTGCAGAGTGTAAAAATTGTACCTGGACATTTATGATGCAGCTGATAAATACCTGAATAATCCTGTTCATGTCCTCTTTATTCCCCAGGTCACTGCTTTGGAAAGAAGGAAGGGCAAGCATCTCATTCCTCAATAAATTGCACTTTTTATGGCCATTTCTGATCAAACACACTATCACAGGTTATACTATATTGAACAACACTGTCACATGGCAGGGAGATTAATTCAAGTGAACATATTGCTGTGAAAGCCTTGAAAATCCATTTGTTGCCTTCCAAGAACGGATCTAATCTGGTCACCAGCACAGAACAATGTAATAACGGCACATCAAAAATCATGTAAGAAGGTCACAGATCGTAGCTTAGAATTATATCTCATTATATTACTGTCACTTAGAGGATGTCTTCACCATAGATTCAAACTAGTGCCATATCAATTCCTCTTTATTATGTATACTAGGAACATGTTCAGTGATGGGAAAGAGAAGAAATGTTTAAAAATCACTTTCAGTTAAAAAAAAACCATAGCGCTCTCACTAATCTATATACTTCCCACAATTCCTTGGCAGGAAGAGAAAAACTGATAATTATACTGAAATAAAATAAGACAGAGGGGGACTGGGCCACATAGGGAAAGGATTTATAGAAAACTCACTAAATATCTGCATTCTCTGCTGCTGTGAGAGGAAATATGTCAGGTGAAATTTCATACTTTTGCCACCTAAAGAGAAGCGAGGACTCCTTGGAAAAGACCCTGATGTTGGGAAAGATGGAAGGCCAAAGGAGAAGGGGACGGCAGAGGATGGGATGGTTAGATAGTGTCATCAATGCAACGAACATGAATTTAGACAAACTCCGGGAGACAATGGAGGACAGTGGGGGCCTGGTGTGCTTTGGTTCATGGGTTGTGAAGAATTGGACATGACTTAGCAACTGAACAATAACAATGAAGACAAGAAAACAAAACCATGAGTATCAACACTACCTTTATTGTAAGGTTCTGATTGACCAGAATATCTGTAGCAATCAGATTTGGAAATTTCCTGAAAGGTAGAACAATTAATCAGTGGAACAACTTGCCTTCAGAAGTTGTGAACACTGGAACTTTTTAAGAAGAGATTGAGCAACATTCGTCTGAAATGGTATAGGGTTTCCTGCCTGAGCAGAGGGTTGGACTAGAAAACCGCTAAAGTCCCGTCCTTATTCTGTTATTCTATTAAGCAATCAGACCTATTAAGGCTCAAGCAAAATTTTCAATCATGGAGGGTATAGCCAAGGAATGGGGCAATCATATAACAATCTCTTGTATTCTTAAATTAATGCCCATTGAGAGCTGGGTGTTTGGTCCTGTTGCTTATTACTACTTGCTGCTATTTGCCATGTTGTGGCAGAACATCTGCAAGTTAAAAAAGATTTAAAATCTATTTTCCTACAAATAATAAAAGAGAAGCTGAGTCTTCCACTGAGACGGAAATCAACGCCCAATGAAAAGCATGAGAATGGATTAAATTGGTTACCAGAAAAAGAAAGTGCTGCTAATAATAAATGACAAATGAAATCAGGATAGATGCTCAGAGTCGCCAGGATTGCAGTAGTATATAAACCAGAGCAAGGCAGTAAATAAAATGTGAATAAAAGCAAACGGACTATAAAAGAAAAGAAAACAGTCTTGTGCATTTCTCAGATAAACCAGAGCTGGCCGAACGGTCTGTCATTTTATAGGCACTCTTTCTTTCAAAATATACTTGTCATTCCACACACAAAAAAGTTCTGAAAATAATACTCCCAAATGAGTCTTGTCATTGCTTGTAAAGCTGAAATATGTAGAACAGTGGAATTTCATATGCGTTTGAAATTCAAGAGAAACAATGGGTCTGAACCAAGGCTATAAAACAACTTAAATAGCAGGCCTCAGTCAATTGTAGCATGTGCTGCGTAATACGCAGAAAGCAACTGCCTTTTTCATTATCAACAATTTCATTTCCACCGTTTCTGACTGTGAGAGTAGTAGCTTGAAATGAATGTCTTGCTGAGAATATTAACTTGAAGTGGTGACTGAAGCAGAAGTGGGAAAGGAGCAAAAGAATGATGGGAGAGCATTTTTTCCCCTAACATAAAAAGAGTTTCTGCTTCAACATGAAGGGCATTTTAAACCATCTTCTTCCCTTTCTTTTAATTTTCTTTGCTTGCTCTCCATGGGGCAACTTTTTCTTTGGCTGCTAACAAAATTTCAATTCCTTTACTTCACTAGCTCCAGAAAAGGGTTACTGTTTAAAGGGCACTGATTATTCAGTATTACAGATAGTCCTCGGTTTATAAGAGTTCACTTAGTGACCGTTCAAAGTTACAAAGGCACTGAAAAAAGTGACTTATGACTTTTTCACACTTACAACTGTTGTAACATCCTCCGCCCGGAGTCCTCCGGGAGTGGGGCGGCATATAAATATCAACAATAAATAAATAAATAAATCCTCATAAGCAGAGGTGGGCTGCACATACTGTAACAACTGGCTCTCCTAGTGCAGAACCGAAAATGTGCCCCCTTCGCGTGTCTAGTGTCCACCAATCCAGTGTAATCTCTTTGTTTTGGGAAACAGTCTGCTTGACTCAGAAGGCTCTCATCGTTAGACCTTGAGGTACTGAGATTCTCCCAGGCCACAAACAATACACATGAATTCCTCAATTCCCTCTTGGCTACACATACATACCAATCATTCCTTCCCTCTCCCTGGTTTCTGTTGTCTGGCTGCAATGCTTTACAGCCCTCTCTAAATGGTTTACAGAGTCAGCATATTGCTCCCAACCATTTGGGTCCTCATTTTACCGACCTCGGAAGGATGGAAGAATGGAAGGTTGAGTCAACCTTGAGCCTGGTGAGATTTGAACTACCAAATTACAGGCAGCTGGCAGTCAGCAGAAGTAGCCTGCAGTACTGCACTCTAACCACTGCATCGCCGCAGCTCACCAACTGAGCAAGTTAGGCTAACTTGAGTCTTTAGGAGTCTTGATAACTTACAGGTTTGGTGAAGGCGTTAGCATCAGAAAACCTCCCTCTAAGCCTCTCTATTTGTATATTGGCACAAAGCAAAAGATGATGGAAAGGGATAGTACTTGGGTCCCTGATTTATAATTGTCAGATTACTGGTTTGCAGATTTTTCCTCCTGATGGTCTCCCCTAAGATTCTTTCTATTTCCTTCCTTGCAGGTTCTTCATTTATCCTATTCATCTGGCAAGAGTTTGCCAGCTGAGCGTCGACTCCTTACTGCTGCCAGATTGTTAGATGCAGCAAATAATTCCTTGCCTTTTATCATTTGTTGTTGCCAGTTTAACAGCTCCCTTCAATAATGTCAAATGTTGGCCGGTGTACAGCGTTTGGCTAAGAGAGCACACCTACGCTCCAATCCTCTGAAGTAGGCTCAGTTGGGCATTTCCGGGGAAGCGTGTTTGAAATGGAGCGCTAATGGTACGGAAGCGTGGGTTAGCAAAAAAAAAGACTAGCGCGTATTGGTTTTTCAGATTAAAGAATTGCTGCAAAAACCTGAGGCCAGAGGGGGCCACACAGCTGGAACAGAACTGCGTACAAGCATCCCAAGCCCTGCCCTTCTCCAATCCCCTTAAAGTCTTTTAACTCTTGTTTGCCTCTGTTTTTGAAGTTGAAGCCAAATATTTTCACAAAGGACACATTCGGTTATAATTATAGTTGCTCCTTGCTGATTTGCCTTTTGTAATTGCTGGCTAGACATTACATTAAGGAAGTGGTCTAATTTTCCTATTAGGTGGGAGCTCAAAGGAGCATCTAAATTGGCCCAGAAATGAAAGGCAACAACTATAATTCAGCAATAATTGCCACTTTCCAAGTCAGCACTTTGCAGAGCTTATGAATATCCATTATTCATACCGGTTCTGTTTGCCGTGTGATAAATTCATACCCTTTTATTGTTATCCAGACTGATTATAAAGCAAATGCAAGTTGCTTAATCTTAGATTTTGCTTATCTAAGATAAGAGTGAAAGAGTAGACTTTTCATATTCTTTTTTGAAGGGATGGGTAGTTCAGTTTCTCTCTGGTCATTTTGTTCTGCTGCTACTTTTGGAATGATTGCAATGTTATAAGGGCATATCATAGCAAGTGATCCCCTATCCCAGAGATTTCCTACAACCAGCCATCATCCAAGATTTGATACCTTGACTAAATCATAGACTCCCTTGCGACATATTAAGCACTAATTCACTGGATTGTTGGATAGTGAACAGTTCTGAATCCAACAAATGCTTCATACGAACTAGGGTAATTTAATTCAATGTGCATCAATATGGTCATTTTAGCCATGTTAGACTAGAATGCCCATGATTTCTTAACCAGCATAGTTTAAGATTACCATCATTAGAATCTGGAGAGCACCAGTTCGTGAAAATCTGAGCTTAACTGAAATCATTTACAGAGACAGCTGCTCGCCTTGCATAACCTAAGAATATTATATTGTTTAGCTTATCAACTAAAGTCAGGGATCTAATATTTTATTCACAAGAGTGTATTATTCATTAGATTCGTACAGGTCCTATTCTGTTGCTGTAGATTTCTTTTTAAGGTGCATTTTTAGTAAACAACTGAACTTGATTGCCCTATGAAATCTGAATATTTAGAACATTATTTCTCAAGTGTCATTTTGGCACTTGTTCCTTTTCTGCCTGCCTCCAGAGATAACAATCTCACACATATCCAAAAAGTTTTTGCTTGATGGCAGACAAATTCACACAGGCAAGTTCTGTGAACTTTTATTAGACAACAACTCAGTGGTATGCATATTGCACAGCCATATCCTGTAGACTGCATTCAAAGAAACTCTTGTGATTGTTGAAATAATGTTGGGGGGAAAGCACAAAATAGATGAAATAAGCAGCTGAAACTTATTGGCAAGTAAAAACTTTTTGGTGGGCAACCCTCCTCCTCAATCATCTTTTTTTAAAAAAAAAAAACATGAGTGTTTAGCATAGGAGACTGAAAGTGTTGAATGTTGGTATTCTTCCTATGTGGGTCACATATTCTGACAGTTCCAGATTTAATTTTGTTATTACAAGAATGTTCTTAACATTTGAACAAAGCAATATGGTTCCTGAGACAACCACATTTTAAATGTGATTTCTGTATCATGAAAGAATGTTCTTTCAACCTACTTTTTAACGTTTACTAAAAAAGAAAATGAAAAATGAAAAAAAAACCCCACCCAATTTACCATGCTTTTTATTTAGCATCCCTATTATATTTAAGTCAATCATGTTATTCCGCTACTAGATAACTCTAATGTACCACCAATCACCCAAAGTTCTGTTGGCATGTGAGCTTTATATTCATGAAAACACTCCACTTCTATGGGGTTTGAAGAGGAGTTGAGTGTCCTATTAAGGCTCATCTTCCTGGAGGAGCCTTGTGCAAATGGCTTAATTTGCTTTGACAAGCCATTCCAATGGTAAATTTGGATTTACTGTATTTGGTCAGAAGGGGCATCTTATTTTCTAAGTTTATTTGGGGAATAAGTGAAGAGATGCAAGGATATCTTACACTGAGGTTGCTTTCTCTCTTATCAGTTCTTTGCCTAGAGGTGTAGGATTTTGGATCTGTTGGGAGTGGATTTAGAAGGAGCATAGGTAGCCCTTGACTTACGGGCGTTCGTTTAGAGACCGGTTTAAGTTACAACAGCTGTAAAAAAAAAAAGACTTATGACCCCTTTTCACATTTGCAGCCATTGGAGTACCCCATGGTCACATGATCAAAATTCAGATGCTTGCAACTGGTTCATATTTATGATGGTTGTAGTGTCTTGGGATCATGTGATCACCTTTTGTGATCTTCTCTTAAGCAAAGTCAATGGGGAAGCCAGATTCACTTAACAACCGTGCTACTAACTTAACACCTGCAGTGATTCCCTTAATAACTGGAGCAAGAAAAGCTGTAAAATAGGCCAATAGCACTTAACTGTCTCACTTAACAACAGAAATTTTGGCTCAATTGTGGTTGCAAGCTGTATTCTGTCTACTCAAAGGGTTAGATGATCACTAACAATTACACCTTTATTTAACAGCAGCATTTTTTGAACAGACAGTAAAGGTTATAAATTTTTTCTATTTAAAGATAACTGTTTATTTTATTTATTTATTTATTTTATTTTTACTTTACATTAAACAGTATCATCCAACATCAGACAGTGGGTTACAGCAGGTTACAAAATTCTATGCACTCTCATATATCAAATTTCATTACTACATTATCAAAATAGGATTTTGTTGGTTACCTATTGAGAAATCAGAGTTCCTGTTATTTTTTTTCATATTGATTCTCTAGCCAAACATGAAATACTTGCCATACTTTATAATATTCAGTGTCTTCCTTTTCTCAAATTGCGAGTGTCAACCTATTCATTTCTGCACAATCTAATATTTTCTTTATTACATCCTCATCAGTAGGAATCTTTGTACTTTTCCAATTTTGTGCAAATATTATCCTTGCTGCCGTCAAAACATGTATAATCAAGTATGAGTCTTCTTTGCTGTAAGTTTCAGGTATTATTTCCAATAAAAATAACTCTGGCTTCATTTCAGTATATTGTAATGTCAGTTTTTCCAACCATTCACGTATTTTAACCCAATACTTTTTAGCCTCTGGACAAGTCCACCACATACGGTAATATGATCCTGGTGTCTGATGACACTTACAACATTTATCAGATTTTTCCTTAAACATCCTTGCTAGTCTGGATGGCGCACAATGCCATCTATAAAACATCTTATAGAGATTCTCCTTATAAGATGTTGACATTGTCAGGTCTCTAATCATCTTAATTGCCTTTCTTTGCACCCTGATTCAGATGACCCAGAAGACACAGATAAACCCCCAAGTGGCCTTAAGAGCTCTCAGAGAGAGTGCAAACGACCAGATGACTGCAAAGAAATGCGATCCAACCCTCCCCATCCTGTCAAAACTAATCCCTCCATAGCCCCCACTATCCTGTCAGAATCGATGAAGCTTCTTGGATGAGAAGCGAAACGTCTTTATTTTTCTTCCTCAAGGAAAAAAGAGTCCACTTGGCTCTTGAAAAAAAGCACCTTTGAGGCTGAAGGAAGACTTTATGTACAAGTAGTCCTCAGCTCATGACTGATTGCTTAGTGACCATTTGACGCTACGATGGAACCCCATCCCTCAAAAGCTTCTTATGAACCAGTTTTGGAATTCTTACAGCTGCACATACCTCCGTGGTCACATGATCATATTTTGGGCTTTGGGCAACCAACTCACTTTTATAGCTTGTTGCGGTGTTGTGTGCTTACATAACCACAATTTACAATGGGTGGTTTTTTTGCCAATTTCTGATCTTTTCAGCTAGTTTCTGGCAAAAAAAAAAGCCCAAGGAATACACTGGTTTGCTTAAAAACCACGCCCTTGGCTTATTGACTGCTGCAAAAAATCATAAAATCGGTTCTAGTCACCTAAGGGTTTCAACTTTATGTCCGTCGTGACATGACAGGAATTCCAGGCTCCGTTACGGCTGTAAGTCAAGGACACTTGGTAGAGGAGGAATGACACAGTGAATCTGAGGAGAAATGCCAGTTGTTTTGTTGTTTTGAGATGCAGCAGATGTAGAAATGTTTGTGACAAAACGGGCTGCCTTGTCAGACAGGCCATTAACTCCCAAGTTTTTATACAGTACTTCTAATTCAACATGTTGATTTTACGCCTTCTAACTCAATTTTGTTTCTCTTCTTTCAGGTACATGTTTCTACCAAGGCTTATCATTTGAGGTAGGTCAGATTTAATGTTATTTGTGACTTGTTGTGCTAAAATCAAATTAGCTCTGCTTTATTGTGTGGAAAGAAGTTTACCCTTGGTTCCATTTCTGGATGTCGTGCTCAAATAACAGAAGGATTGTCTCTGTCCTCCTTTTGCGATGTTCCTTTTCAACAATTGCTTTTGAGAAGATCGGTGAGATGGGGGCAGCTGGGGTAGGCACCGATATTCCTAAATTGCAGACCGAGGTTGAGGAAGGGGAGAAACAATGCAATTTTTCCTTTCAGGATACCCTGACTTTGATTCCCCTGCAAAAACAATTTTATTGCAATTTTACTTTTGTTGCATTTAACAGCAGAGCGTTCAACTTAAGATTGCAACCCAAAACACACAAAAGGAAGCAGTAACCCCCTTATGAACAGAATGGAATTTGTGCCTAGTTAATTTCTCCGGAATTTCATACAGGTGATCCTTGACTTACAACAACAGAGTGCAACATTTCCATTGCTAAGCAAGTTAAGGGAGTTGCGTGCTATTTTAAGACCTTTTTTGCCATGGCTGTTAAGCAAATCATTGTGGTTGTTAAGTGAATGGTGCGGTTGTTAAGCAAATCTGGCTGCCCCCTATTGACTATGTTTGTTGGAAACTGGCTGGGAAGTTTACAGATAGTGATCACATGATCCTGGGACTGTTTTGGCTCGCCATCGGCCAGCAGAGTTGGTAGTTGATTCGGACAGTGAGGAGGTTGGGGAGGAACCTGGGCCAGGCTTGGACTCGAGAGAAGGTTCGGATGAAGGCTCTGCATCTGAGGCAGAGAGGAGGCCAGGGCCGTCTGCCAGTTATCAGATGCCTTCTGAAGCAGACAGTAGCGAGGCAGAACAGCTGGAGCCTATCATCAATGTGTGCGTGCGCAGAGCTGCCAGAAAACAAGAACAGACCATGAAAAGGGGCCGACATGAGAGGAAGGCCACAGGTGATCGGTGAATGGCCACTCCCCTAAGGCATAAAAAGAAGCGAAAGGGGAGTGGGGTTTGCAGGAAACAATTCGTTTGAATTCCTTTTCGGAGAACTCTCCTCCTGCTTCTGTGCCATGAGTCATGTTGTTTGCCAAGTGTGTCTGAATTTTATCTGCCTGGCAGCTGTCCCCAACTGTTCTCAGGTCTGTAATTAGGGACGCTGATAAATGAGACATTCTTGGTTTTGTAAATAAAAAGGGTTTTTGATTTAAAGAACTGGCTTTGGGCGTGCTTGGGAAGCCTAGGTTAGAACAGGGACAGTACAACTATCATAAATACATGCCAGTTGCCAAGCGTCTGAATTTTGATCATGTGACCATGGGGATGATGTAACGGTCATAAGTGTGAAAACCACCCATAAGTCCCTTTTTCAGTGCCACTGAAACTTCAAACAGCCACTAAATGAA
>JANHJO010007900.1:12443-24043 GCA_032468235.1 Pseudoxyrhopus heterurus | reverse complement strand
ATAGATAGATAGATAGATAGATAGATAGATAGATAGATAGATAGATAGATAGATAGATAGATAGATAGATAGATGTCGCAATCCTGCAGGGACCGTAATGGAAAAGTGCCTCTTTATTATCCAAAGGGCTGGGGAGAGCAATAGAAAAATGCTTCATTTTGTCCGCCTTCTATTCTCACGATAGTTGAAATCGGGGGGGGGAAATAGATGCGGAATCCAATTCTCCCTCAGAAGACCAGATACGACAGAAGCCTAACGTTTTCCCGGCGAGACGCGTGTGCGTCTTTCAATTCCACACGTGAAAATTAAAATGTTGAATCAAAAAAAAACTAGAGCGAGAATATTCGATAACGAGAAAACGCTTACCCCGGACATTATGGCCTCCAGTGATAACAGATCGTGACTCGTATGCATCGAAATTTAAAAGAGGGTTGGGGGGAAAAAATCCCCAAAGTTGCAACCGATGGCCACGTTTCGAGAAAACGACCTTGCGATCGAATATTACCAATCGGATCACCATCGTGCTTCACAGATCGATCAATTAAAAGCAGCGACAGGGGCAAGTCAGATTAAAGCAGGTTCAGAACGGCTTCGATGGGAAAATCCTCCAAGAAGCCTCTTCCAAAATAAAATTAAAAAAAAATAGCAATATTGGCATTTCCCAAACCCCCTATAAATCGACTCCCAAACGCGTTCGATTTTAAACTATTCACCCCTCGGTAATTTCGCGATCCTGGAAAAAAATAAATTCGATGCGGTCTCAAAGATTATACATGATTTATTACTATTTTTACCTTTTAGTAGATAGCACAGAGTGTAACGTTTTTGACATGGTAAAATGAAGAATTCCTTTATGGAGGGAAGGGGGTGAGAGGCAGAAGAGAAAGAGGATTAAAAAAGCCATCCGATTCCAAAACCGGCTCTTATTACATAGCTGCAATTATTCCTTTTTTTCAAGTTTTTCCAAGAGCCGGACAAAGGCTTAAAAAGCACCGCGTTGAAAACGAACGAAAACCGAAACAGCATCGCCTCCCTTCTGAACACAGATTTCGACCCCCCATTCCGGCTGATCCCCAGATAGGCGTTTTGACATTTGTCCCCTCCCCACTCGTCCCCAAAACACGGCCACGTTTCTCCGGCTCTCGTCGGACGGGCGTCTCCCTCTCTCTCTCTTCGGCCTCCCTCCAATCACGAGGGCCCGGCCTCTGGCCTCTCCCTTCCCGCCCGCTTGGAGACAAACGCCCCCCGCCTCGCCGCCGCCCCTCCCGCCGACCGGCTTTGCGAGGCCCGAGGGGATAGGCCGGCAGGTGGGGCAGAGGTGGCTGCGGAGGAACGGCCAGCCTCCTCTCCAGGATAAATAGAGCCACGAGGGGACCCGGTGGGATGGCATCGAAAAGGGCCTGTCGTTTGCTTCCAGGCAGGCAGAGCGGCGGAGGAAGGGGGAAGGAGGGGATAAAGAAGCGGGAAGCCAGACCGAAGCCCCCTCCCGTCTTCCTTCGCTCTCTTGGCGGGTCATTTGGCGTCGGAGCCCCCCGCGTCCCCTCCAGCCTGCCTTTCGCGTTAAAGTCCTCGCCGTCTGCCCGGGTGGGGAGCCCGGCAGCCACCGCTCTTCCATGGACGTCCTAGGCCACATGGAGCTGACCGAGGGCTCCCTCTGCTCCTTCTCGCCCGCCGGCGATTTCTACGACGACCCTTGTTTCAACACGTCGGACATGCATTTCTTCGAAGACTTGGACCCGCGGCTGGTGCACGTGGGAGGCCTGCTGAAGGCCGACGAGCACGGCCACCACCACCACGGCCACGAGGACGAGCACATCCGGGCGCCCAGCGGCCACCACCAAGCCGGCCGCTGCCTGCTTTGGGCCTGCAAGGCCTGCAAGAGGAAGACCACCAACGCCGACCGGCGCAAAGCGGCCACCATGCGCGAACGGCGGCGGCTTAGCAAGGTCAACGAGGCCTTCGAGACGCTCAAGCGCTGCACCTCCACCAACCCCAACCAGCGCCTGCCCAAGGTGGAGATCCTGCGCAACGCCATCCGCTACATCGAAAGCCTCCAGGCGCTGCTGCGGGAGCAAGAGGACGTCTACTACCCGGTCCTGGAACACTACAGCGGGGACTCCGACGCCTCCAGCCCCCGCTCCAATTGCTCCGACGGCATGGTAAGTCTCCCCGCTGTGGCTCAAGCAGCCGCCATTGCTAATCGAGGACGCTTCGGCCTGCATGAAGATCCAGATTGTCGGTGTGGGGTGGGGGCATATGCTGACTCTGTAAACCGCTTAGAGAGGGCTCTATACTTATGTCCACAATTGAGCCTGAGATTCCTGTTGTTAGGCGAGACATTTCTTAAGTGAACTTTGTCCCATTTTATGACCTTCCTTGCCACAGTTGTTCAGTGAATCACTCCAGTTGGTAACGTGGTTGTTAAGTGAATCTGGCTTCTCCATTGATTTTACTTGTCAAAAGTTTACAAAAGATGATCAGATGATCTTGGGAAACCGCAACAGTCATAAGTATAAACTAGCAATCAAGCATATCAGTGCCATTGTAACTTTGAACAGTCACTAAACGAACTGTTGTAAGTCGAGGACTATCCGTTTAAGTGCTGTTGCTATTGGACAGTTCACAAAAGCAGCTTCCCCCGCATGTCTTGACAGTCACTCTTAAAGATGAGAAGCTCTGACCTAAGACGGGAGGACGTGTTGCCCTGAAATTTTTGGCACAGAAGCCGGAAGTCCCCATTTGTGCCCCTCCAAATCATTTTGTGGGGGCCAGGATTCAGCCTACTTTCATGGCTTTTTCAGAAACTAGGGTTCCTCTAGTGGGAGAGAGAATTCCAACTTCTAGTCTTGGCTTCCTTAAAAAGCTTCTTAAGGTTGCATGTGTTAACCTGCCTTTCTGGAAGTGGTAACTAACTGACAGTAATGCAAGGACAACTTTTTGTTTAGTTTGTGTTCAAGAGGAGATATGGTGCATATTTTTCTTTAGTCGACATGCGTTTTCTCAGGTTTTCTCTGCATTTTTTTTTTAAATTTCCAGGACAAAAGAGAAAGCTTATAATCATTCTGAGATGCCTTTTGAAAGCATCTGTCTGCAAGTGCCCTCTGATTCCTTGGCAAAGGTTTCTGTTCATCCTTATGTCCAGAAAAATAGGGAATGCTCTGCTCTAGTGCTGAAGCAGGCTTAGTCTCTAATCCAAGAGAAAGAGAAGAAAAAGGTCCATAGGCAATTTTTTTTGGCGCTTTCAGCCTTGAGTAAAAAGGTCTGCTGCCTTAATCCCAGTTTGGGTTATTTGTTCCCTCAGGAATTAGGGTGGAGACAGGAGAAATTTGATATGGAAATTCCTATGTGTCAGTGGTTGTAATAAATTGATGGAATAAATTGTCTCTCTGTTCTGCTTTTAACTGTGTAGTTCCGATTCATCTTCCCATCCAGCCATAGTTATATTAGTGAGGTTGCATTCTAAGGAATGAGCACCCACTGAACTGGTGGGCTTTCACTTCAAGTAGATATGCTTCCTAAACTACAGAGTACATTTATTTATTTAGTCAAGTAATGGGTTGACTTTCAACCAGAGGCTTCTTTGGTGACTCCCAACTGAAATAAAATATATACAGTTTTGAAACATCCTCAGCAAGAGATCCAGATTGGTATATTAGTTAGGGCAACAAACTAGAAACCAGGAGATCTGAGTTCTGCTTTAGGCATGAAGCCAAGGTGAGTGATCTTGGGCCAGTCATTCTGTCACAGCCCTAGGCAGGAGGCAATGTCAAGCCACTTCCAAAATAAAATACTGCATGGAATTGTCCAGGAGTCAAGAATTCACTCAAAGGCATTGGTGCATGGACATGCACGTACACACAAACGCCTCAAGAAAGTCACGTATAAACTACTGCAACAGCAACTTCGAACAGTTAGGGAACAAACTTTAAGTATCACTCTTTCTGCTCCAGAGGATTTGTGATAAGAAATTCAATCTGTGTCTTCTGAAGTTCAACTCTCTCTGGCCTCCTTGCAGTAAAATGAGCCCTTCTGTTGTTGTTTTTTCTTGGAGCAAATATAATTACTATTTGCTTATGAAATTTAATCACTGGGGAAAATGCATACTTATCACGTACGTTAAATGGAACATTCTCATCTTGCCTTGTCCAAAGATACATCTCCTCTTTCCCCTAGCCATACAGCTATATATCCTAAAGTTAATATTTTTGAGATGGTGGATGACAGTTTAAATTACACCCTGACCTCATTCACTTCCTCAGGAATGGAGCAGTCCAAAGTAAATGTTTCTGAATCTGCTCATATGTGGAGAACCTTCATTGAAAGGTACTCATTAAAATATGCTGGTTCAAAGCCTGTCTGGAAGAAAAGCATTACTTGCCAATGGATTCTCTACATTATTTTCTAAGGACTATCCTGCCTTCTTTGGAACTTACTCTAGTAAATGTGCATAGTGTTCTGTGATTTAGGAAGAAGCCTTACTAGGCAAACATTTATAACACTGCTGTGGACCTAAGTAACTTATTGGAGATTTTGTGCAATGATAAAGTGCTTTAGTATATCTAATAGCAACTTGGAAAAAAAGTGAAGATTAGCATTATGCCGCAGTGAAATCCGATTTGTAATTTCACAGACTTTTCTACCAACCCTCTTCCCCTTTTCTAAAAAAAAATTTGTTCATGACATACGTTTCCCCTAAAAGGGGGAACATCATGGTAACATATAAGAGTCTTTTTCCCCTAAATACAATCCCCACAATAAGGAGCCCATGAGGGAGGCTAGATTGAAAAAGAATGAATGTTTCTGTGTGATTTAGTGAATTTCATGTTGGGCAGGACTTGGGTTTTCTTGATGGTCAAGCTTTTGTTGAGCTGATTGTATTCTATTGTTGGGGTGTGACAGAGGGGGTTACTGTTAACATACCCGTCAACAGCTCTGAAATCTCCCAGGCTAAAATCATCCGAGAGGAGGAACCTTCTGGAGGATTTAATCAAAGCACAGGAATTATGAGAGTATGACTTGCCGAAGAGATCATTTGACAAGGAAAGACAAATGAGTCATGCATAATCCTTGTCCACTGTGCAACTAACAATTCTCTTGTAATTTAATTTTGTTTCCTACTTCGATGAATATTTGGAATTCAGTTAAAAGTAAAAAAACAGTTCTTCCTATTCTAAGAGCCATGGTGACACAGTGGTTAGAATGCAGTATTTCAGGCTAACTCTGCCCACAGCCAGGAGTTCAGTCCTGGCGGGGCTCAAAGTTGACTCAGCCTTCCATCCTTCTGAGGTCAATAAAACGAGGAGCCAGATTGTTGAGGGCAATATGCTGACTCTGTAAACTGCTTAGAGAGGGCTATAAAGCATTATATAAGTCTAAGTGCTATTATACAGAAGTCTTAAGTGCTATTGCTAATGCTAGAACCATGGACTTCATATTCATAAAATGTATTTATTGATTTACTTAACTGTTATTTTATTAATTTTTAAAAATGTGCATGGCCACTCTCCACAGACATGGCCACTCATATAAAGTACCTCTGGATGCACAACAGCAATTAAATAAATTTTTGAAAGTTAATAGTAATATAAATAAACGCTTTAAAATACAGTCAATCAGAATAATCTTCCCTCTCTTCTCGCCCCGTGCCTGAGGGGGAAAGCCAACCTCCAATGGCCTTCTGGAAGACAAGGAATGTTTGCTTTCTTACTTATTTGTTGAGACATATATGGCACTTTAATCCAGGTGGCTTACATGATGTGAAATTAAAAAATACCATCACAATAGAACAATGCATAATAAATGCATCTAATTTGGCATGGTAATAAAAGCCATGCTGCTATCATTAGGTGAGATTTTTCTATCCAAATGTCCACTGATTAGTTTCCTAGGCTGACAGCAGCCCATTCCAATTTTCAGCACCACTTCGCGTAAAGGACTTGTTGCAAGAGAACATGAGCCTGGTATCTTATACATGTAAAACTGTTCCAAAAAGTCCAAATAACTAAGACAGAAATTTGTATAATTCCTGAGGTTGCTGTGAAATGCAATAAAGATCAAATATGTGGTATCTGATATATAAAAGGGCTGCATTTCTATCACTATACGAATGTATCATGACACTTTTGAGTCAAGATTTGTGTTCACATTTCTGACTGAATGCCTTGTATTGTTGGGTTTTGTTTCAGATGGAATACAGTGGTCCTCCTTGCAGTTCTCGTAGGAGGAGTAGTTATGACAGCAGCTACTATTCAGAATCACTCAGTGGTGAGTATTTGCCTTTTTAAAAAAAGATTCTTCTCAATTAAGATATATAATATTTTGGGTACCTTTTTATTCATATACATGTACCTGAAAGCGTATACGTTTTATCAAATATACTGTTACTGTTGCTAAGTTGCACGCCTTTAATTTTCATTGGTGATCAAAATGAGTTGTTTTGGTTATGTTTTGGTACATAACCTTAGACTTGAACAGTGAGATGGACAGTGTATACATTTAATAAATAAATGCATACATTTTAAAACTGTCCCTTTTTGTATTCCCAGCTTATGTGCCATTACTGTAATGTCCATTGAATTTGCAGCTAGAGGGGAACTGAGTAGATACTGTATTTAGCTGAAATTGTTCACTTCGCTGCTGAATAGCAATATAGGATATAAAACATATCTATTTCATGAATGTGTGTACGTGTGAGGACTTGGTATTGTCCTGAGATTGACGGATCTCCCTGTCTTTAGATTCAAAGCAAGGGAAGAATTCAGTCGTTTCCAGTCTAGATTGCTTATCCAGCATTGTGGAACGGATTTCAACGGAGAGCACAGCCTGTCCTGCTGTACCCACAGCTGAAAGTGGGATTGAAGGCAGCCCTTGCTCACTCCACGAAGGAGCCAGCCTGAGTGATACCGGAGTCCAAACCAGCTCTCTAGCCAGCTGTACTCAGATTCCTCAGGACTCTGCCAACAACAATGCCAGCAATCCTATTTACCAAGTGCTATGAAGTGCAAATATGACGACTGCTCTCTTTTAACCAGCAATCATACTTAAACCTGCATTTCCAAGACTGAGAATGAACGATACTTAATGGCTATTTTTTTTTACTCGCTTTCAATTCTATCTAATAATTCCTTTTTTCCATGCTTGTATTACTCCAAGAATGCACTTATTTATTGGTTATAAACAAAAGCTATTTAATTTGTATATAGAGGTCTTTTAGAATTGCGTACCATGAAATGGCCAACGTTTTAACCGTGGAAAGATCAATGGATGGGGATCCTTATAGTCCTGGATAGGCTGTTCAATTCCCATTACTATCTGTATACTTTAAGCAGCCAGATGCATTCAGAATTGCTGCCTTTCTTTGCAATCCCCCCCATCTAAACCCCCACCCCATAAACACATCCACATATATGCAGAAAAGGTTGTGGACCACTTTTTTTAAAAAAAAAAAAGAACAAGAGCAATTATTTTGTATACTTTGCAAAAAAAAAGTTTCCATGGAAAGAACAATAAAAATGTATGTATTTAATGTTGCTTGGTTTGTTGTGCCAAACTTTAACTTTATATATTTATACAATATGGATGCTGAGAATGTTTTAAACACTATTCTAAATAAAGATCCTTATTTATAAAATGGTTGAAGTTATTTGTCTTTGGCTAGGGATCCTAGTATACTGTAATATTGGCAAGTAATTTTTAATTCTGTCTGGTCATATTAAGTCCCCAAGAATTTCATGACCAAAATAGAGTTTGGAAAAACTGGATGTGCTATTATTATCCATATTCTGACATTTTCATTGCAGATAATTACTTGGCAAGGCATGCAAGTAGTTCACACATCATGCGGAGGCATGTTTATTCAATAATTCTGTGCATAGAATCATGCATTGTGGTAAACCACAAAACATCCAAGTATAATGACTGAATTCACACAATATGCCAAATTGTGATCAAATGCAGAGTGACATATTAAACCAAGTTTGTGTTTTCTAAGGATTGCAAACTCAGTCAAAAACTACTCATTCCTGAAATGAGCATTTGCTAGCTGCACTATTTTTTATACATAATGCAATTTTATATTTGTAATTCATGACCATACAGTTTCTATTGTCTAGAAATAATTTAAATAGTATGAGCAGTAGACAGGAATCTAGATGTTAATTAACCCATTCAGATCTTAAGCCATAATTGTGGTTGGTTTGGTTTTAGCTCAGTGTAATGCTTGTTGTATTATGTGGTTTATTCAGTTTAAGCAAGGCATAGCTTAAGATTAACTCCAGTCAGTTTGAGGATTGCTTGATTATGAAAAAACACTTCTTGGGGTGGTAACAGGCCGTTTAAACATTATTACCAACATGTTTTAAGAGTGGTATTTAGAGTTTGGTTTTCCTGAATCATATTGATACATGTTTCTGAACTATTTAATAAGTTTGTACGTGAGATCTTATGAATTAGGGGAACAGCATTGGTGTTGTCAACTATCCACTACTGCCAAATGTAAAATATTAAAATCAAATAGGACTGGATATGAACACAGGTATTAAATATATTTTTAATTTTGAGTAAAAATTCAGATATCTCTAGAATATTGAAAATTTAGCGATATAGTGAGACTATTTTGTTCACAATACCAAATGTATTTACCCCAATCAAAGCAACTTTATTGACTTCAAATTTCTGGTTTATTTCAACTATAATTGGCAAATTGATTTTCATATTATGAATGAGTTACAATGAAACCAATGCTGCAAAAAATTTACAATTGCTTCTGCAATTTCATTCTCAAATCACCTGCAGATCTTGAACTCAGAGTTTCTTTCTTTAAAGCAAATTAGGAATAAGTCATGACTTCATACTGTGGCTTAGGGCAAAACCAGTCCCACAAATTCAATCATCAATACATTCTGCTTTTGCTTAGAAGCAGAAATAGCTACTATATTGCTATTTTGATAATGCCAGAAACTGCGTGGTAAATAAATGGGATGCTATAACAAGTACAGGGGAAATTATCCCTTCGAATTAATTCCATTATATATTTCAATGGGTCACTTACTTACTTTTTGAGGTGGCAATAGTCAAAGAGATCCACAATTCTCATTAAATGAGATGTTTATTATAAGATACTGGGAAAATGCAGGTTTTTTTTTTTACAATGTTAAAAAATTTGCTGCTTTTTTCTTACAACCAGTTTTCTACTTTATTTTCTCATGTCTATTACCTTACACACTATTTTATCAACATGTTTACAGTCTGTTCCACAGTACTCTTTATTCCTGTTCTTTAACTTTCCCTTTTAACTTGAACTCTAGCCCCACTAGGACTTTTGCCCTCTGCCTGGTCCTCTATAGCCCATGCTAACTTACATTCTCTTGTGTGGCTTACTGGATTGTGCTGGAAAGTGGAGGGTATTGGAAACTGCTTTTAGCCAGACTTTAATTCCTCACCTACTCCCAGTAGTTCTTTTAGTTGTATTAACTTATGCTTTCTTTATGGAGGGCTTAGGCTGCCTCCAGGGTTCCATTACTGACCACATGGGCTTCTGTCTGGATGCTTCTTTTCTACTGGTGCTTAGTTATCAGAGCTTTGGGTTCAGAGAATTTCTCAGCATTCTGAATCCAAAATTACTCACTTCCTGGGTCTTCCTGCTCTACCACTAATCACTGCTTATTTTAACTGGCTAAGCCTTCCAGATCCCCTGAAATGCTGTTGGTCACCAGAAGGGTCTTCCCAGTCTTTGGAGGCCTCTATTTCTTACACTTCTTCTTCTCCATAAGACAGTAGTTGCCAATGCTTCTTCCAGATCCTCTGCTATCAATGTCTGGATTTCTCTTATAAGTGGCCTGGTTTGGACTGGGATGCTATAAATGACCGAATAGCCTTTATTCGACTTATCTTCCCTCATGTCTGCAATTCCCGGGCAACCAGCAGCTGGAGCCAAATGTTATTTCTGGCAGGGATGAGGAAAATAACTTCCATGCAGCTGTTCTTTTTCTGGCTTCTTGGAACCTCCTCTGAGCAAGTTGTCCTTCCTTCGAAATGAAACAGGGATACCATTTTCCAGAATGCTGTGCTAATAGCCACATTTACCATTTCTGTCCTCCAATATATTATTTGTATTGGCGTACCAATATACCAAGAGTAGTCTTCCTTGGTGCCTTCCAGATAGATCTAACTTCAACTCCCATAATCCTTAACCCACACACATGGAGGAGATAAGATGGAAGAGGTTGATCAACCACTTGGTTGCATTGCACACTGAATCTTTGGATGATACTGAAAGGCTTTGAGCAGTCTTTCAAC
The DNA here is from genome assembly GCA_032468235.1 of Pseudoxyrhopus heterurus. Classification (NCBI taxonomy): domain Eukaryota; kingdom Metazoa; phylum Chordata; class Lepidosauria; order Squamata; genus Pseudoxyrhopus; species Pseudoxyrhopus heterurus. The sequence continues at coordinate 13,747 of JANHJO010007900.1, read as the reverse complement.
CAGGACATGAGACTGAGTCTGCTTTTTTGCCCTATACTGGGAACTAAAAGGTGGAAGGAGAGTGGCTTTGTTACTGTACTTCAAACAGAACTTTTTCCAGCTTTGGATGGATGGATGCTTGGCGGATTGAGCTCTGAGGGTACTGTATTCTAGATCTCATATTTTCTGGCTTAAGACATGTCCAAACATTCCACTTTTAATGTGACTCATATAAAAATGGACAAAGCTTCAATTACACCATTGAGGCTACCATCATGACTTATTTGACTATGTCCTATAGATATTCCTATCTATAGGGCATGATAATAAGGACTTGCTATTTTATTTTATTTTTCCTTTTATTTAGTTTAATGTAAATTTAAGCACATTGATCTACAGCTGCCCTCCTTGTCCTGGTTCAATCTCCAGTTTGAAGGCTGTTCACCAATTTGCCACTCATCCTGAAAAAGATTGTGAATCTTACCTTTGGAGAGTTACGTCCAGGTGACAATACTTGGCTGAGCTTGGCTGGGCCTGGAAACTAAACAGGATCTGGACTGGTTAGTACTTGGACAGGATTCTTTCACGGAATACCAGAACTGGAGGCTAAACTGAGAAGTATAAATATCCTGTAAGAATAGCAAACTTCTTCTGCTTGCCAAGAAAACTGCATGAATTTCTCCATGCAGTTGCTTGGCATCTCTATCAAGCTGAAGGTGATTTTCCCTTTTCTTCATAGATGGAAACCGCTTTGAAGAGCAGCACCTCTTAGAAAGTCCGGTTATTGGGCATAAGAGAAGGATCAGTGTTGGTTTCTGAATGCCACTCCAAAACTGAAGAATTGCATTCCCTTTGGAGTTAACAGTTGCTTCCCTTTTTCTTGGCTTTTAGGAATGGCTGAACAACGTTTAAACTTGGTCTTTAAAGATACTTCAGTAAGTATTATTGCTGTTTTTAAAGTTTGGGCATACTTTTATTACTGGTTCTTATGTTGTTTATGTTCCATTTGAAATCAGTTGTGCATTGCTTTGGTGGATTTTAAATATTAAAAGTAAAGATTGAAAACAAAAACAAAATTAGAAGTTGTGTAAGTCCTATTGAACCCTTTCCATGTTATCACCCACATGTTAGATCGGCAAAAATCTAGTGAGCTAAATCTTGCTTTAAAATTATTTGTTTATTTTTGTGTATTTATTCCTGGAGAAAATATATGTGGTCACTTTGTGTTGACACTGACTTGATGGTATATATTCAGGAAGGAAGGAAGGAAGGAAGGAAGGAAGGAAGGAAGGAAGGAAGGAAGGAAGGAAGGAAGGAAGGAAGGA
>JANHJO010007898.1:14917-35209 GCA_032468235.1 Pseudoxyrhopus heterurus | reverse complement strand
TATCAGAAAATATTACTTCAGATCTACTGGACTCTCTAAAAAGGAATGGACATTAGACCTTTTATGCTGATTATGTATCAATTTGAAAATAACTTCAAAGAATTAGCCTTGTTCTTTCATAACTTTATTGTGGTTTCAAGTTAATAGGCATGCTAACCTAACTTATGGAAAGAATATATTTATGGATCTCAAAGTGATGTTGAATTATATTTCTATAATATGGATTTTGTCATTTTATGAAGACTTTTGGCTATATGGAGCTTAAAACATAGCAAAGAGATAATTTTATATAACTGAAAAGAAAGTCAAAATCCTGTTTTTAAGGAATGGATCCAGGATATGTGTCTATAATCTATTTTTGAAAATTCCTGTGCTCTCTCTATATATATCTCTCTCACTGTATTCTCATTATTCGATGTGGCCTGATTCCTTTTTATTTTAATGCATACTAAAATAAAAAATCCCCCACCGAATTCTGAAATGATAAGACTGAAATAATAACTCCAAAGGTGACATAGAAAAAAGAATATCATAATCTTGTATTCTGATGATAGATCCATTTAAATAAGAGAGGTCAATGGTGTATTCATGAGTTCATGCTGTTGTGAGAAGTAATAAAATGAAGTCTGCTTTATTATAAAAATTATAATTTTTTATATAATATGTCTTCTATAATGAAGACTATCATATAGCTTAGGACTGATATATTATAAAGTCATATATGTATAAAGCATACCATTAGAGCTAATATTTTAAGATATAGGCACACTATTATATATCCAGAGTACATCCATGTTTGTCCTATGTATGAACCCTAGCCATATACAGTCTAGGGGCTGAGATCAGATACAGGTACTGGATGGTACAAAAAAACAATGTCCATATAAGGAATAACCCATATAAGGAAGGGGCTAAGATCATACCTAGGTACAGAATGGTACAGAAAAACAGATGAGGTAAATGGTAATAGGTAAGGAATAAGAGACTGTGATAGGGCAGTAAGTGGACCAATGTATAGAAAATTGATGATTTTCACTAATGAGTGTATCTATCAGAAATTGTGTCATTTTGGGTATAAAAATGAAATGCACAATGAGTAAAGTGTGCCTTCTGAACTTGAGCCACTGGGTGGAGTCTGAAGGACCCTTTTGCAAAAGAACTTAATAAAAACTTTTTTTTATCTTTGTACTCTGCGTTTTGTGGAATTTTTCCTTTTCCTTTTTTTTGGAATAAAAGTCACTTCTGACACTGTGATAAAAATAAATCAGTTCAAAAAAGTTTTGCTTACATATATAAAATCCTACAATGTGGTAAAAACATTTTTGTTCAAACAAATGAATTGCTATAGTCACTTGTGAAATCTATAGACGACCTTTAAGGTGAAAAAACCCAAGTATAAAACATATTAACTAACCTAAAGGTCCTGTATGTTCAAATATACACCTCTCGGCATGCTCAGAGTAACAGCAATTCCCATAATGATGTTTCATTTGAGCAGTCAGGCTTTCCATTTCTTTTCTGAACTATTTTCATTATGCAAACTGGTCTAACCCATAAGGACAAGAACTTCATTAAAATACTCCCCAATGGGGTCTCTTTTTATGACCCACTACCCTAATTAGATTTTTGTCAATAGGAGATACAAAAATATATTTCTCAAATCCTCAGAGCTGCAAGAATATACTCTGCTTACATAGAGTATTGTTTTGCTATCTTCTTTTTTCCCCTTCTTTGCATTTATATCTAACCAGATCTATTACATCACCGGAAACCCATCCTGGCCTTAGCATTTTTAGAGACAGAGGTCATATCTCAAGTCTATAAATCATCTCTAATCTCCATATTACAATTAATTGTTAATGTCACATAATCTCATGGATGTGAAATAGATAGCCATATCAATTATGTAAATAAATAAATTATAATAAAACATAACTAGAAGAAGTATGTTTTACTCTTTAATTCTTTTACTGTGCAAACAGAATATTCAGACATACTTATACAGTGAAATACTCTGAAACTAAAAAATTGACAGACAAAATGAAAAGGAATTGTTAATTAATGTTTTCAGGTTTAGAGTGTAAAATTATTAATAATATACAATTAAGGAGAATACAGATGACTAATCATCAACATTATTCCAAAATGAGATTTTTGTCAATGGAGACAATCTATCAAGAATTTTTTTTATTAACAAATGATATCCGAATTTGACTAAAGCAATTGTCCATCATGGAGTTTTTAAAACATTTGTGCCGCTATTTTTTCTGTCAATGCCATTTAGCATACTTTTTGGAATACTATTCATCCATTGACAATCCTGTTTCATATTCCAATTTTCAAAATAACAAATCCATTTGCTAACAATAGAAATTCAATTATTTTTATGCAACACTTTTATCTACTATACAATATGCAGGCGGTAAGTCCATTGCAGGATTTATTTTAAACAATTGTTAAATATTTCTTTCAATAAAAACACATAGCCTAAAACTTTGAATAATTGGGCAGAGTCAGCAAAGATGAAAATATGGGCTTCTTTCACTGTAACCAGTCCTCAAAATAATTACTCCTAAATATTTAAATTCACCATGCTAATATGCAGTCCCATATTTTGTGCAAGCTCTTCTAAAAAGGTTCTACCCAAATGACATGATATATAATAAAAAACCTGGGATAAGGTACTTCTGGGGAAGAAATGGGTAACTGAAGATGGCTCGTCTAAAGGCAGAGCCAACAACCATACAAGTGAGTAGATTGGCTCTTTTTAATTCCTTTGTGAAGGAGGAGGAGATTGCGATTATCCACAAGTGCTCCAGACAGTTGCCCATTACATGTAGAGCTCTGGAAGATGAGGAAATAGCCATATTGCTCAAACCACAGTCAGTGCCTTCAAAAGAACACTAGGTTTGCATATTTCCTTTTTTTAACACTTTCAGAAACTGCTTGATAATTACTCTTCAGCTATTAGAAATCTATTATTCTAATCTACCATTAGAAACACTAGTTGAGTTTCCTCTAATCCTTAGGGACAGAAGTTTTTAAATACAAGTTTAAGGAGTTAAAAAAGAACGTTTGGGGAAGAATAAACAGCAAAAGGTTGATTAGAACTTTGGTTTTGGAAACTTACAAATTGATTAAGGGTCCGGATGGATTTGAAATAAGACTTTGGAATTAATTTTAAAGAAGACTTCTCATGGGAAAATGTTTTTATTTTGAATTCGTTTTTATTTTGAATTCTTTTTTTTAAAAAAGGACAGGATTAAACTTTAAAGGCCGGACACTAGAAGGAATTAAAAGGAGTTAAAGATTACAATAAAAGGAGAAGAAACTTTAATTTGATATTTTAACCTTAGACTTACTGAAGGATATTTTTGTACAAGGGACCCAGACCCACTGGTAGCGAGACGGTGAGTATGTGGCACAGGCAGTCCCAAAGCCAGTGGCCTTTGTATTTTAGCTTTAACCTTGTATCTCCCTAAAAACAGTAGAACAAAGGTGGAAGGTAGGATAGCAAGTAGTTCCTCCTGTTTTCTGCACCATAGATGGAACAATTTGATGGACAGGGATAATGATTCCAACATTTAATTGGAAAATAATCTGTGTTTATTCTATCAATGCATTTTATCACAAGTACTACCAACATAAATGCTTAATCCCTGAAGTAAAGTTATATACACTGGCAACTTTTTAAGAAATTTATTCTACCATATACTTTAAAACATCTAAAGAAAATTAAACTAATGGAGATTTATTTATTTGCCAAATTTAGAGACACCCATCTCAATCACAGAGTAACTCTGGGTGGTGTACAATTTAGTGTTAGATTTGACACTGCTAAAATTCAATCATCTATAGTTCTACTAGGGACAAATAAGAGAAAGATAGAATCTCTAAATCATTGTTGAACAAAGTACAAATTGGATGCAGATTTTGTAGACCTAAATTAGATTACATTTCATCATACTTAATCAATGGCAAGAGCTATATTACAAAGTTTTAAAAAATAAAAGAAGTAAGAAGAACAGCTTGGTATTTGTAATTCCTATAGAACTAAGGAATTAGTTAACTAATTAACTAAGAATGCTGTGGAAGGAATGAGAATCTACCAGTCTGAGGATGGATGAGGTTTTGTGTGATTGCTGCCATATTCAATGATATTTTCCTGGAATAATACACCAGTTATTTGAATCCCAGTGACAAACCTAGGAAGAAATATTGTCCCATATCATAAAATTAAACATAGTAGATGTTCAGTAGATGTTTAGTTTAGTAGATAATAAACTGTCACATTTGCTTTTCCTAGTAATAAATTTCCTGATTCCAATCAGCAAATGCTTTCTTGAGCTCCAAAACTTTCTATTTATTTGTCTCTAGTTTTCTAGAAATAGTTGCCTAGATAAATGTTCAAAAGCATTACACCAACATATAGATTTATTTCCAGTTGCACACTTCATCTGACACACAGGCATATGGAAAACATGCTATTTCAGGACCAGCAACCAAAACCATTTCCTGATATAATTTACTGAGACAGGAACAACACTGACAGAAGGCTGTAAGTCATATGAAGTTGTACTGCCTGCTAATCTGAAGACCCAATTATCTACTAGCATATTATTGAAGGCTAAGTTTATTGCAGATGCAGTAAATAATAATTTCTTAGTCTCTATAAGTCTGCATGGAGGATTCCTGCACAAAATCTTTTCTCACTCTTTAATATACACGAAGAAAAATAAAATGCCAAAAACATCTGACAGACTTCCCCCCCCCCAAAAAAAACCCTCAGTACATTCATATTTATAATCAGCTCAGAGTAAATTAGGTATTTTGGATCTAGCAGCTCGTGTAATGTGAGAGAATATTAATAAACGGATGATGGGAAAAACTAGGAAAAAGTGGGTTGTTTTTTACCAACTTGCACAGAGGGTGAGGTTCACTGAGGCATACATTGCAGCTAGCAAGGATGGAATGCTCCTTTCCATCAGTTAAAAACAATATGCACATATCACAACTATACACAGCTCTGTTTCCTAATGTTTGTTTTTCGTGCTCAAAAGGCAAGATATAGTTTCTTACATAATTCCCTTAGCTTATGACTACATGCCAAAAATGTTTCACATAATAATGTGCACTATTTAAGGAGCACTTTAGAATATTGAAAGATCTGTCCTACAACACACTAAAAGGTCATAATTATATTACATGACCTAAACTTGACAGGTTCTCCACAAAAGTCCTTACACTACATAGAGAAAACCCATTTAAACAAAGGAATCAAAATTATTTTATTTTAAAAGCTACATATCCCAAACTATATATTTGTGCATAGTAAATGTTTGGTCTAATTAGTTAAGGCACCAGGCTAGAAACTGGGAGGCCAGGCCCTAAATTTTAGTCCTGTCTTAACTATGAAAGCCAGCTGGGTGACTTTGAGTCAGACATTCCCTCCGCCCAATCCATTGCACAGGGTTGTTGTCGTAGGTAGAGGAGGAGGTGGTGGTGGTGGTATTAGGTATATTCACTGCCCTGAGTAATTTATAAAAATAATTAAATAATATAAATAAAAGGCAAAATAATAAATAAATAAATAAGATAGTAAATGTCTAGAATTATCATTTGAAGGGGAAATTATTAATCAATGGGATGATAATCAAATCCTGCCTTATTTAAAGAACAAAATTCTGAGTATTCACTATCAAAGTCTGATCACAGGTATGTGGAAGTATGTCCATGCTTGAACAAAGGATATTTCTGGTTATAGGTCATATTTATGTAGAAATATTTAAAAAATCCAATGGGTTCACAAAGGTTTAAGCACCTCTGTAAACAAATAAGAATCCATTATGATAGAATAAGGTTGAAGCAATTTTTTTAAATGTTCGAAGCCATGACAGAAATGATGAGAGGAGTTTTCTTTTGACAATGTGGAAGAGACATATTGCTGAAAAGACTCTTTCTGTGTCCACCTCCTTTGGAATTTCAGATTGAGGGACCTTAAAAAAAGAGCCTCCTTTAATGGCCTAAAGATACAAAGACATAAAGGCTTGGCCCTGGTTGACCAGGCTCACTTCCCTCTCATGCTCTAGCTGGACTTTCCAGGCTATCCTCAAAGGCAATCCTTCCCCCCATGTGAATTACTGAAGCTCTTGTAGTACATGCTCCATTACATTCTATAAAAGGGTAGTTTGATTACTGCTTTATCATGATTTCTATTGACATCAAATGATTAAAAAAAAAACTAAACGAGTCCCACATCATGTGCTTTTATTTTTTCTTAACATATTCATATCTGTTACTAGAAACATAGGAGCACAAAAGGTAACTAATCAGACCATAGGAGTCTACTCAAGACATTAAAATAAATAATCCTTTGGGCTTTCAACCAGCCTAATTTTACAAGACTCAATTTGAATCCGTGAGCAGGCTGTAAACTCTATTTTTACAAAAGTTTTATCCAACAATTAGGTTCTTATTAATCATCATTATGAAACAAAACCTGTTCTATTTTATTGGGGAATGACTTTGCAAGAAAAAAGACAAAAGCTGGAGACACACATTTCACAGGCCAAAGAAGATGAATCTATTTAAAGCTCTTCTGTGAGTTATGGAAGAAACTAATTCTTCTGTAATAAAAGGTAAAAACTAAAATGATGACATTTCTAAACACTCAAGGATTTTAATTTCAGAGAATTCTTTCTCAGCATTTACATTTGTATCTGTCATTTTAGATAAAAAGCAACTGCCCTTGTTATTTTTAACTTCCATAATAAGCACCTTGGACATCACCCTGCAGGTGCACCAATATTACAAATAGCATGACAAGAGAAGTGCTTATCTTTGCGTCTGTCTGCAGAATTGCACTAGCCAGCAGCAGGCTTTGTGGTGTGCATCCATAGGGGAATTGTCTACGGACAGTTTCAGAAGGAGGAGATCTCGAAATCTTCTGCTCATTGACTCACCACAGACTTCAAGTTTAGACCGCTCCAAACAGCACTGAAGAGAGCTGGCATTATAACATTAGAGGGGAAAAATACCAGGCAACCCATTATTACAGACAAGCTTGGCTATGCTTCTCTCTGTTCATCTATAGATTGGGTGTTTTATTTCTTTGGACGTTATCCAAACATATTGGCTCAAGCTTTCCTTTTTTTTTATTTCTAGAGAATCAGCCAAGCTGAATGAAGAGAGAACTGCTAGAAAGAAGAGCTATAGTTATAAGACGGCATGAATGCATAACTCTGGAGGCTAAGGCCTGTATGGGTGTCTTATGGACCATTTTGGAAGATATCACAATTGCTTTTTTAAAAATCCTCTCCTCTTATATTATCCACTCAAAGCCTCTAACATGCATTTTAATTTATTAATTGGAAATGTATGTCTGTGACCCTCAGGGGATTGTGTCCATGCACAAGGGCGCTTTCAAATTTTACTACCAATTTACTTCTGTAACAAGTAGAGCTGCATACTAATCAATCAACACCATTACTCACCATTCTTCACTGCACTAGGAACAAGTACCTTTTCCCATAGAATACAAAAGCAACAACTGTCATTACTTCACAAAATGGCAGCAATGTTGGCTTAATGGGGCTAGTCACAGAGTCACAAGTCAAAAACTATACACGGATTGGCTTATACTTCTTGGTTCACTTATTAGCCAGATGGGTATTTTCAACTGACTGCCAGTTCCTTATCAGTGTTACATATTCTTTGCACTAAAGTCAATACTCCCCTTCAAAAGAACTGCCTTGGGTTCTTCTCCACTGAAAATGCAAAATAAATAGCCGTGTATCACAGAAAATGTGAACCAATCCCAGGATGTGTACCACTAAGAGCTATATAACTTATATATCTCCCCTCATTAAGTTAACAAGTAAGTTTCTTTGTTAATTTGCAGCCATGAAAAATAATTTTGAGTTGCTACCCTTTATGGACTCTTTCAACCTGCACTTTAGTGCCCACCAGGAAATAAATTATTTAAGTACAGTACTGCTTTTTTTTTCAAACCCTCAAAACCATCTTCAATGGGAGTTTTTGAGAATCTGAAAAAAAAAATGTTCAGAAAAGGAGAGTACTTGAGATTGACTATAAATGTTCCATACAATTCATCTGCAAGACAGTGGGAGATGAAGGAATAGCCCTCTTACTCAAACCATAGTTGGCAGCTTGGAAAGTACAGTAATTTGCGTACTACCTTTTCTAATCACTTTCAGAAATCATTTGTTCACTGCTCTTCAGCTAGTATGAACCTTTGGATCAACAAGTGTAAAAGCACTGGGTGAGTTTACTTCAATCCTTAGTGAAAGAAATTTTATGTATAAGTTTAAGAAAGTTTTTGTGTTCTTGTTGGTACAATAAACAGCAAAACAGTGATTAGAACATTGATTTTAGAAAGTTACAAATGAACTAAAGATCCAGATAAATTCAAACTAAGATTTTGCAATTAATTATAAAGAATCCTTCCTTTGGGGAAAATGTTTTTATTTTGAATTGAAAAGTAATAATGTGATAAGATTTTTAAAATTGGACACTAGAGGGAACTAGAGGGAATTAAAGACTACAATTAAAGGAAAAGAACACTTGAACTCAACTTACTATTTCAGAATGAAGCAAAAAATTCTAACATTTGGCATATTGAAGGATACTTTTAAACAACGGACCCAGAAGTTAATTTTAAGAGTGCCTGCCTCGATAGATAGACAATCTAAAATATGTAATGGAAAAGGAATAAATTCTACCTAACAAGATCAAGACTAAGTTGAAGGTGAATTTAAAAATGATAGGCCACAAAAATGACATGGAAAGTATGTTGCATTGAGCATACAAAAGAAACCAGATGATGTATTAATAATTAAAAGAGATGTACAAACAAAAGCCAAAACAATGACCTGAATAATTTTCCTTTATTGAATTTACAAGAGGCTTGTTACTTGAAGAATTGTGTGAGAAGGTACAAAAAGAAATGAAAAAAAAATCAAGTTCTAGGACATTATTTGAATGTAGGAATGTTAGAAGCAAAAGGAAGCAATGTAAAGTTGGTTTATTTGACCAAGGTTGAAAGAGATATGCTGTTAATTTTTTTAATGGATTTGGTGACACAAGAACTGAAATTGTGATATTTTGTGGATTTGTTCATAGATATGAAATGAAATATAGGGGGAAAGGGGTAACTTCTTTTATTTTAAGAGAATAGCCTTATTTTTTCCCTTTCCCTTTCTTTTTCTATTATTTCTCTTTCTTTTCTTTTCTGTCCCTTCTACTCCTTTTTTATTCTTCTATCTTTTTCAGTTTGCATTAGATTTTACTATTATAATTATAATCTTTAAATAAAATTACTACATTAAAAAAGACCTTCAGTGGTTGCATAACTTCAGTAGACTATATTAAGGGAGAAGATCTTCACCTGACAAATTTTCTGGATATTTTGATGACTCAAAATTTTCTTTCTGTGTTTAAGGCAAACCCATAGCTGTGGACTAGTAAAGCAATAACTGTTCAACAAAAGAAGACCCTGGCCTTGGAAGGTAGGTAGAGTGATAGAATAGAAGAGCAACAAACATCTTAAATAACATTAGCATTCTCTAAGTTAACACACAGATAAATCTTGTCTGAACTTTAGAACAATCAGACAGATTAACACAGTATTTTTCAACTTTGGCCACTTTAAGAGATGTGGACTTCATTTCCCAGAATTCCTCAGCCAGAATGCTTAAAACAGTGAAGGGCCAAAAGGAACTTTAGGGAGAATCTGAGGACATAATTGTAGTATTTGAGAGAAGCAGGGAGAGTTGCAATGAAGAGAAAATTATTGGGAAATCATTAGTCATATCATGAGGTCAGTTTAGCTGTAAATCTGATGAACTGAAGCAAAGAACAAAACAAAAGGAGACCATTTAGCATAATTTCATTTTTAAAAGAGTGTAAAACTGTGTAACATCTAACCCAAACTTTTAGAAAACGCTGTATTCTTTTCTTCAGGTTAATGACCCTGTGAAGTTACATATTGTGTTTTTCATTTCATCTTGAGAAAAGAATATTAGAATAATTTTATTTGTATTCATGGCTTTTCAAGGTGAACAGCTAATGGCTGGCAATAAGTTACCTTCTTAAGATTAATGGTATCCTGTGTGGAGCATTGTAATTTGCCCTGTCATCCTTAGTAAGATGTATGGATGAATAAGCCTGATGAAAGAAGACTGTCAATGGTTTTCAGGGCCACTGGACATTCTCCAAACAAATCAGTGTCTTTCTCAACCTTGGGTTTGCCACTGGAAATAAACTGACAATGCAAAATTATTTTAAAAATTAGTACTAAATGCTTTTTAAATATATAACATTTCCTTCTGCTTTAAAAAGCATCAGTCTTCTAGATCACGGGTGTCAAACCCAATCACGTCACGTATCACGACATTTTTTGCCTTTGTGGAGCTGGGGTGGGCGTGGCCTGTGTGTGATGCATCCAGCCCACAGGCCACCAGTTTGACACCCCTGTTCTAGATCAGAGTTCCTCAATCTTTCCGCCTTTACAGATCAGTGGACAGGGGCGGGGCATTATTTGATGTGTGCAGCGAGTAAGCACACACACATGCTGAGGTCCATTTGCATGAGCGGCGGGCACACGCACATGCCGTTCACACAAATGGAGCAAGCATGCACGTGCTTTCCCACTGCTCACATGAATGCACATGTTTGCCCACGACTTCCGCACCCTGGTTCCAAACAGCTCAAGGCCCGGTAATGGGCTGCGGGTTGGGGACCCCCATTCTAGATGGTAAAACTGAGACCACTTAAGCCGTGCAATCCTTTTCATGTTTTCATTGCATTACAGGCATTATTAAATAGCTCAGTTCAAATCTAAAGCTCTTTGGAGACAATTTCATAAAACATCGTACCAAATAACATAAGAAAAGAAAAAAGATTTGGGTGCCAGAGCTCTCAGTTTCAATGTTGCCAACATGGGCACAAGCCAAAACAATCTCTACTTAGACCATTTATTAATGTAATAAATATGCATGTAATTCTAAATTATTCTTCTAATTCTAGTTCTTAAACTAGAGGAAAATGTGTGGATGAAAAGTTTAAAATTTACATTAATGATTTAAAAGATTTTTTTTTTAAAAAATGATGTGCTGTTTGTATTTAACCCCTGATAAACTATCAAAGATGTATAAAGGTATTTCAAAGGTATGTTGGGAAGGTAGAGGTAAAGAAGGAACTTTTTACCATCTTTGGTGATAAATCAAAGAAAACTAGAGTATTTTAATATAGACGGTTTTTAAAGTGAATATAAAATATAAAAACCAGAGACATTTCTTTTAGGTTTAATGGGCAAAGAACCAAAAAAAAATCTGGAACTTTTCTGTTATAAATGTTAACAGCAGCAAGAATGCTTTATGCACAAAAATGGAAATATACTTCAATTCCTACAATGGATGAATGTCTGGAAAAATTCATGGAGCTAGCAGAGATGGCGAAATTGATTGCTTTAATCAAAGAAAAGAACACATCCAACTTTTTTTCTACTTGGAAATCACTTCCGGCTTTTGTGCTTGAAGGATGAAGAAACATAAAACTTTGACTTTTGGTTTTGCTGATTAGATAAGTACGTATTAGCCATAGAAAATAAAATTAATATAATTATTAAATAAAAAAGAACTCTGAGCAGTTCAGCACCATAGGATAAACCGTTATCATAAAAAATACAAACAAGAAGCAAGAAAAATAAAAATGGAAAAACCTGGCACCACAACATTCTCTTCGAAATCCAACCACACCTTACCCCAATGCTCGAGTTGCAATAGGGTGAAGTTTACAAAATGGAACATGATTTAACAGCAAGGTCAGAATTCAAAAAACCAATATTCTATTCTATTCTATTCTATTCTATTCTATTCTATTCTATTCTATTCTATTCTATTCTATTCTATTCTATTCTATTCCATTCCATTCCATTCCATTCCATTCCATTCCATTCCATTGCATTGCATTGCATTCTATTCTATTCTACAACTTACTTGATTTGACTATTCCTCTGCTTTTGAAGACTCTCAATGTCACACGGTTTCATCTGAATCAATTTGAGAAATATGGTACCAAAAGTTTATATTTATGAAACCAAGTTATATAGACACTTACCTCACAAACAAGTGATTCTGGGTAGAACATTACAGAGCAAAAAACAGTCAATGAATATATTTAAAAGATAAAAACCAAGCTAAAACAAAGAATAATAGATGAAGGGACAATGGAGCCACCGCACTATAGGTAGTCCTCGACTTATGACAGTCACTTATGAAGTTACGACAAATCTCCTCAGGACTATCTATGACCCAGTTTCAAAGTTCCATTTTCTGCCTCCCCTCTCCCTGCAGTCACATGATCACATTTTGGGTGTTTCACAACTGGGCCACATTTATGTTTGCAGCATGCCGAAGTCATTTGACTTTAAGCGGTTTTTGTAGAAACCAGAAAGCTTACTTCCAGTTTACTTCCATACACACACACAAATCATGTATAGAATTCTGTTCTACTTATTCCTGTGAAAAGAAAGCCACCGCACAGACAATGGAGTAAAAAGGGACAAAGGTGTAGCTTGTCAGCCTTAGACTGCTGACCCTTGTCTTTGGCTGTTTGATGATCATTTTCTTCTCAGTTTGATTCTCAGGTCTGTGATTCTTCCTTTCCCTTAATGATTTGTTTTTTATTAAAAGGAGAAGAAAAACGCAACAGGAAAACATAAAGTATATAAAAAATGAAAAAAATGACACTTTTGAGATGCTATGGAAAAATTGTGAATGAAGCAGGATTTTCTAGTTAACCCTTCTAGCCAGCAGACCAGAATTCTTACCATTATTGCTCTTGTTCTAACCATGTGGCTGATGATAGGTGAATCAAATCCATCCTCCACAGTTTTTCATTGTTCCAAAAAGTAAAGTTCATTTAACATTTTTCTATGTATATTTATCCAATACATACACAAGGGAGCTGCAGTGGCTCAGTGGTTAAGAACACAGTACTGCAGATCAGCAGTTTGGCTGGTCGAATCCCACCAGCTCCAAGGTTCACTCAGCCTTACATCCTTACGAGGTCAGTAAAATGAGAACCCAGACTGTTGGGGGCAATATGCTGACATTGTAAACTGCTTAGAGAGGGTTGCAAGCCCTGATAGGCGGTATATAAATACAGTGCTATTGCTATTGTTGAGGTCCATCATTTCTACTTCATCAAGATGTGAAACAATTAAAAAGTGCAGAGGCTTTCTTCTAGTTTACAGTTGCTGACACCAAAAATACAGGTCCTTTCTTATACATTGAATTTTAGTGCGCCCTATATTTTATTTTATTTCTCCGTGCCTTTTAGGCTTTGGCTTTCTACAATGTAAACCATTTTATCTTTTCCAATAAAAAGGCTGCCATTGATTTCAGTGGTTTTAAGACAAAGGAATTTTGCTGAAAATATTCCAAGAAAAGAACGTTACTCACTTCACAAACAACCCTTTGTACGTTGCTACCTTACTCTTCCTGGCTTTGTTTTCCTTTTAGAACAAGCAGTATAATTATGAGATTGTTTTGGAAAATTACTCATTTCCCTGCATTCTCTGATTATTCAGCATGTGTTATGACAGAGGGACAATGTGTGGGAAAAGCTATGGAGGAGGGGACCAAGGCAAGGGCAATCGAATTGCTTCAATAGTAGATAGCAAATATTATGTGGGTCTGTCTACAGCTGATGTGCTTATTTCAGTTCTGTACTGCAAGCTCAGACTGGTAGGGCAATGCCTCTCTAACATTGAGGAAATTGTGGATAAAGAGAAAGCACTGACTAAGTCAATTAGCAAAGCATACGAAGTATATTCCTCATGGACAAAATTAGGCTACTCATTGTATGTTGGGTTGTTTTAACAGCATTACAACATTCCATGTGTTAAGCAGGAAAAACAAAAAGCTAGCAATTGCAACTTGGAAATGTTTTATAGACTCTATCCTTCAATACTTGGGAGGTCCATAACCATGGAATCAAAGTACTTCGTCATCAGTTCTTATACTACTCACAGACTAAAGTCCTAGACCTGTGAGGGGTAACCTATGACCCTGTGTGTTAAAGGAGACACACACAACATTTTGGGTGACATGCCAGCATTCAACACTTGACAACTATTCTTGAAAGCATGCCTATTTATCACGTGATTTTCAAAGGCTATGGAGGCTGAATGAGAATTGGCTGTGTTCTCAAATGGCCTCTGAAAATCACATGAGAATGGAGGGGTGCGTATGTGTGCTTTTGCAGCTTTTGGAAAGCGCGGAGGCCGTGGAAGAGCATTCTCTGAAGCTGCTTCAAGAACGAAGGACTTGACCTGGAGCAGCTTCAGGTAGGCCGCAGGGGCCTGACAACAGAAAAAGAACATCGCCTGAAGGTAAGATGGAGATCCCGTGGAACACTGAGCCACAGGGACCATTGAACCATTCCCCAAGGTTTGTGTGCCTTGGGGAATGGTACAAGGCAAGGCTGTCAAACTCCCAGCCATGGGCCGGATGCATCATGTGCTGGCCACTCCCATGCCCAGTTTTGTGAAGGGGAAAAAAGTCCCGATATGTTATGTGATGCCGCCATGACGCTGTGAGTTTGACACCCCTGGTACAAGGGGATCTATTCAAGTGGCAGTTGTGGTGCTAAGGCTGAAGTAAAGGCTCGGACCTCTACTTCAGGCACAGCCTTGCCATTGCCATCAAGTGCCACTGATCAGAATTGGCCCAGAACAGGGGCAATGGTTTCTTATTTGTTCAGAAGTCTGTGTGTGTGTGTGTGTGTGTGTGAGAGAGAGAGAGAGACGAGAATAGACGAGAAGAGAAGAGAAGAGAAGAGAAGAGAAGAGAAGAGAAGAGAAGAGAAGAGAAGAGAAGAGAAAACTAGCAGAATCAAGCATTTTGCAAATTTTTGGCACACATGCCAAAAAGGTTCACCATCACTGTCCAATCCTTTTCCTAGGAACAGATGGGAAATTTGACCCATCAAAACAGACAGCCAAGCTGAGATTGCTCCCACAACATAAAGAGAAACTAGATTTCCTAGGCATCGTTTCATATTTTTGTATGCGCATTGTAGTTTACGGTTCCAGAAATTGCACAGAATTCTCAACTTGGCTAATATTTCCTACAATTGATGTCCCAAGGCATGCTGAATTTTACCCTGGACTATATAGCAATGATGACTAACATCCACTGCCTGATCTCCCTCCCACGCACGCAAAAAGATAAGCACAGTCAGACCACCATCAAGAATTCCCAGGTTTGTAGGTCAGACAGGGAAATCAAATATCCCAATACAGTCAAACCTCGGTTCGCGACTGCAATCCGTTCCCGGACTGCGGGCATGAACCAAAATGGTCGCGTTCTGAAGTGACCCTCACTGTGCATGCGCAGAAGGGAAAACAGTCATTTTTTTGTTCGCCAACCAAGTTTTGAGTTGGGAACAGATTCAACACTCAGCTGGCTTGTTTGTGATATGAATTGGTCGCGAACGGAGACGTTCGCGAACCGAGGTTCCACTGTAGAAGACAATGTCAAATTATTCCCATAATATTGCCAGGAGAACTTGTGAATCCAGCTGTGAAATCACTTGAAACTAAGCTCAGGAGAGTCACTTCTAATCTTCCTTTTTAAAGGCAAATGGATGGCAATTCAGTTTCAGTTAAATTTTACACTGTGTGAAGAGGTATTTCCTTTTTTATCTCTTGAATCTCTCAGCAATCACCAAATCTGCTGCTAGATTGCCCTGCAGGGAAATTTCAAGAATACTCAGGATAATCATGCAATAAAGTATCTTCTTCAATGGTTTTGAGGAGGATAAATCTGCTTTCCCCTCTGCCCCATCATCAAGATGGTTTAATCCAGTACCCCACTATTTAAAGGAGCTAAGTCAGGTTTTACTTATGAAAACCTTGTTGAAGCTCTAACCCCTTTTTAGCTTTAATTTCTTAACTCTTATTTTTTACTTTTAACTTGTAAATCTTAGCTTCGTTTTTAATTTCAACTATGCTTTATTATTTTACAATATTCTTTGTAAACCACCCAGAATCACTTAGGTGAAGTGGATGGTGTATAAATTTGATTAATAAATATCATGCAGGACATTGGCTCCTTGTAGATAGGTGCTCTCGGGCGTCACTGTGTTCATCTCAAATGTTTAGATCTCCAAGATTTTTTTTCCCTACCCAAAGGAAAAAAACTTGGACAGCCCTTAACTTTGCACTCTCTCACCACTCAAAAATGTGAGGCATGTATAAGAATATACCAGCTGTTCCTTTAATAAGTGGACATTGCTCTCTCTCCTATACAGTATCGGTCTGCTACTATTGAACTGGCATTTTAACATGTGACATCAAGCTATAAATTGCAGACTACCGTCAAGCTCCGTGAGTCGGGAAAATGGAGAAGCAATGCCACATTGGACCAATGGGTAGGGAACTGTGCTGGTCTGCCGTGAATAACTCACGCTGAGATAATAAGAGTTAGGAATTGGTTCTGAATATCCACTTCCAAACTTCTCTGACAGCTTCCAGGTAAAAGAATTATAATCAACAGTGCAGCACCTTCAGGGCCAGGCCAGATTGAGGTACAGTATACCCTGGCCCATATGCTATGCTAACTGGATCATAGTACAGTATTGTGAAAGCTTATGATCTACCTGCTGCCTATGTTGCAACAACACTTCCACTACTTGTTCTGCAGGAAACAGAGTGCCTTAAGTTTTCTATATTCTAAGTCCACACGGCAGGATTCAGTGCTTCTGCCGAGAGAGAGTAAAGAGGCTTTTAAGATTAATATCAGTCTTTGAGAGACCTGCAAACTAGAAACAAGAATCAGTTGGATTTCTGGAAAGCTTTATATTCTTCATATTTATTCTAAACCCCGGGGCACGCTAATCAGGATATGATTGTTATAAAACAGGAAAGATTTGGCCTTCATTTCTCAAAATATATTTTTACAAAGCATGTGTGTGTGTGTGTGTGAATCTTGTCTGCAAAGAGATGGCTGCAACCTCCAAGCACTGAATGAGGCAAGAACGTGTAGTATTTCATCAACGTAACTTTTTCTTCCGTAAAATTCTTCTCGAAAGTTCAGGAATAAAATAGGGCATATGTGGTTTGTTGCTAGCAAATGTAATTGTTTTGCTGCCTGATGAAAGAAACTTCAGCTGTTGCTTTCACTTGCCCTTCTCTTTCTATTCCAACCACATCGTAAGTCTGAGATCTGTATCAGCAGTTGGGATCGCTGGACATCTGCCAAAGAAGACATTGTCCCCTAGACATTCTAGTGATGCCCTTATTTGTCGACATCACTTCCTGTTGAATACTTAAGCAATAATGAACAAAGGGAAGATATGGCATCCTGTCTTTGCTTTGTCCACTAAATAAGATTAAAAGACCAATTTAGAGCCTCTTAGATGAAAAGCAAATATTTCATCTTAGACCAAATATAGGCTTGCATGAACAAAAGGCTTGATTGTATGTAGATTGTGCTATCTGTTTTGTGCTTGCCGAAGAAAGGTACTGTTAGTTGTGTTTGCATGGACACAGAATAAAAATATGAACTCTGGCGCCCCTTGATTTTAAGGCTATTACAATCTGAAAAACATTTTGAATGCAAAAGATTAATAGTGAGATGATTTCATGCAAAAGAGTAGAAAATGTTAACAGCTTTTATTAAAGGTAGATACACAGTCTGAGATTAATGTACAGACAGAATTCTGGATTTCTGTTATTTTTGTCTATTAAAACAGGCATTCTCTGTTGAAACAGGCTAAAATTATATATTAAAAGTTGCATCAAGTCCTATCAAGTGAAACGGGCACTATCCAATAATGATTAAGGCAAGACATATGAGTAAATTCCAAAAATGGAAAGAAAGGTTATTATTTAATCACCAAAATGCAATTTGATTTGATTTGCTATATATTGCATAGGTGCAGTGAGAATTCTTAATACTATTTTCAAAATATGCTTAAGTTAGAAAGTTAAAATATCTGATTTGCATTATTATTCTGATTTGATTTTAGTAATATTAAACAAACTTTCTGTTCTTAGCACTTAGATCCTTCAAAGTGCTATGATTGCATATTATTAAAAACTAAATACAGCACTCAAATAAGCCTCCTCAATCTGCAGCCCTCCAGATGTATTGGACTTCATTTTCTATGATGTATAATCAACTTAGTATGTTCAACTCAATTCAACCATTGAAAATGTCAGCAAGGGATTGTGGAAACTGGGAATTCAATACATCAGGAGAACATGAGGAAGGGTGGATTAGAATTTAGAAGAGCAGGAGGAAATTGGTTAGAGCTGCAGGGGTGGGTTTCTACTGGTTTGCACCGGTTTACCCGAACCGGTTGTTAAGGTCGGCTGTTCGGAGCGAACCAGTTCGGTCGGCTTCTGTAACAATAGAAAAACAAAAAAAAAGTTTGGGCCCTCCCACCCATCCAGACGCTATAGGTACCTTTATTTGCTCTGTTTTCACACGTGCGCAGCTTTGTTGTCAGCACAGCTGATTGGCGCGGCACTGTTTTCCCCTTGTTGGCCTGGTACAGGAAGGTTTTTTTATACTTGTAAGTTAACGTGCGCGCAGCTTTTTGTTGTCAGCACAGCTGATCAGCGCGGCAGCGTGACTCAGCTGTTTTCCCCTTGTTGGCCCGGCACAGGAAGTTTTTTGTTATACTTGTAAGTTAACGCGTGCGCAGCTCTGTGTTTCAGCACAGCTGATCGGCGCGTCAATGCGCGTCAGCTGTTTTCCCCTTGTTGGCCCGGCACAGGAAGTTTTTTTTTGTCCATTTAAGCTAATGCACGCGCAGTGAACCGGTAATTACACCAGTTGAAACCCACCCCTGGTTAGAGGTTGCAGATGAATCAGAATTAAAATGAAAAACAAGAAGGGGAAGAGAGTAATGTGAATAATTAATCTGCTACACGAGAGCACAACAATGCTGTGACTTGCCCATTTTTTTACCTGTTAAGGAAGGTTCTTCTGTTCCATCACTTGCTACGTGGCCATCAAGTTGACCATTCAAGGTAGAACAGCTCAAACTTTCTTCTTGTTCTTTCAGTGACATGGAATTTTTGTAAAGTGGCTTGTTTATGTTGTCTCCAAAAGTTTTAGTCTGTGAAACTGCACATGTCTGATTGGATGGCTGATAGACTTGGCTATAAGGACCCACTGGATGATAAAGAGGTGTCTCGGGTTTTTTTTCTTCATCTTCACTGTCATCGCTGATGACAACGAGTTCCGCATGGATAATCCCATCATATCCACAGATTTTTTTATTTAGTTCTTCATCGTCCACATGTTGGTATCCCATGAAAATCATTGTAACCGGTTCTTCTGTATCATCCACATAACATGGCATAGCTTGGACCACGCTATAATTATCCTCACTCTCTAATGTTACCGGAGAAGAGTTTTTGATCTTCTTATCTTGGTACTCCTTCATCTTTTGATATGACTGAGCCGTTTCTTGTGTAGCTTCTCTTTGGGCAGAAGATAATAGCTTATTTTGAGGACCAACCTGTAACGGCCTTCCTAATTGTTGACTAACTGGATAATGAGAGTTCTGCTGGCAGCTCTTTGAAGTATCTAGACCATCTTTTTTAATATCATGCCATTTATCCTTATCAACAAGTTCATTAGAAAAATTGTCAAGGTGGCTGATTTTATTCTGGATATTATCTTTTCCATCATTTGCTTCTTGGATGAATTTATCCTTTTGAGGAGTTCTGGGCCTGCAAAACTGGTTGGCATATACTGGCTCATGATATTCAGTGGGAGACTTGGATTGTTTCTCAGTGGCTTGTCGTAAGATATCCTCCACTTCAATTGGAGCAAGATCATCCACATCATCATTCTTTACACTCCCATTGGCACACACCGCATAGACAGACTTTCTGCCATCATCATACACTTTGACTCCTGGTCCTTTAAATTCTTCTGAAGGAAGGGGTATTGTTGACAAAACTGTACTCTCCCCAGTCTTCGTGTCTTTTTTTACTTTAATTTCCATAGCAAACAATGCTGTAGGAAAAGAAAGAAAGAAAGCAACCTTTTAAAAGGTAATTAGCTAATGATATTGTCAGGTCCAAGCCCAGAGACGACACAGCGAAATCCAATCCACTTTAATCCTTTATTTGCTTACACCTAATGGACAGAATCTTGCCAAACTAAAGCTATAACTTTCTAACCAAAAGGTATAAAACACATCTTGAGAGACTCTAGGTCAGTGTTGGCGAACCTATGGCACACG
>JANHJO010007898.1:0-12426 GCA_032468235.1 Pseudoxyrhopus heterurus | reverse complement strand
ACTGCTAAATTGCAGGCAGCTGGGAGCTGAATACTTAATTACTGAAGTACAGCGTTCTTAACCGCTGCACCACTCAAGGCTCTTCTTATCATTTTTCCTTAATTCAAAGTCTAGCAAGCAGAAACATTCCAAAGTACACCAGCCAGTTATGAGAAGTCCAATTAATTTTTTTATTTTTTCTGTTTAAAGAATTGCTGTTGATAAATATAATCACCATCACCATGAAAATTTTCCCTATGATAAAGTCTGATTTCTTCCTGTCTGTTACCTATTTCTCCTCTTTTAACAGCAGAGGTGTCAGTTTTCAGTGGTAATAAAACCAATGCCATTACCAAGTGAAACACAATACTAAGTCATAATTTTTAATATGTGCTCCTGTTTGTCAAAGCTGGAATTATATATTTCTATGAACGCCGGCCATGGATATCCACTCTCTGTGCATTCACCTTTCTTGACATAAACAGCTTTGTTTTTAGAAAAAATGTCTCAGCTCAGGGGACTTTGCAAAATTGATTCTAATTGCTACTTCAGCACACACAAAAGACTTATGGTCCCTCCAAAGCAGTGAACAACAGTTTTACAAGGGACTTCAAAGAGATAAAGATTATACACAAAAGACAAGTTGCGCTAGAAGGCAAGATTAAGCAATGAAAGGCTTGCTTAATGTGTTGGGTGATTCTAGCAGTATTCCTCCTTACATTTTAGGTACTTTTATATGGCAAGTCCCAATATATGTTGCCATTTCACCAAGAAAAATAAGTGGTTGAGGACAGGAGGTGGCCCATGTAAGTAGTGTATTTAGTTTGTTCATGTGCTCAATGTCATAGTCAGGGGCTCTATAGCATAGTAAGAAGCGGATTGTAGTATTTAGGGATAGATCGCAGATGATGGTTTCTGGTAGAATGAGAATATTTAGAGAATATTCTATTAGGAACTTCTCCTCAGCAAGCATTAATGAAATGAATGAAAGAGCACTATATGCTTTTTAGTGAAAGCTGGCCAGAAGTTCCCATTATAAGCGACTAAATCAAAGATAAGAGATACCCAGTTAACAACCAATATTTGACTGAGGAGCCAGTAGAAGCAGATAGCACAAATCTTTTTACCTGAATAGGCCACCAGTCCTATTTTTATTTTCCTATTTAACCTACATGCCTAATTAAATTCCTATGGAAATTTTTGAGAATTTAGTAATGAAACAGCATTTATAATGCTCTGATGTTTCTAGCAATTGCAGCTCTCTTGTAAAATTGCAGCTCTCACATGAAACATTATTCCAAAATATTCACACAGGTCAACAAAGATGCAAGCTTGTTCTTTTTGAGTGTTTTACTTATGCTGCCATCCTGTGACCAGAATTAGAAAATGCACAGCTAATACCCTAGTTGACATACCCCAAGCCTCAACAATTATTACTATACTCTTGCTTCTCAACTCATTACTGTACTAGGGTCTTATCGTTTATGGAGTATGGCTTGCAATGCTGACTACAAAACATTCCCTATATGGTAGATGTGCATGTTTAACATACCCAGTGGGGAGGGGGGGAAGCTGTTCTACTTCCCAAATATTTGCAAAGATATATGGCCTGAAGGAGAGTTCCAAGACTGAAAACATCCAGGCTCCTGCTTAACTCCTGTGGAGGCTACTGCACTGCAGTAATAAAATTCCTGCTTGTTTACTAAATTATGCATCATACCTTTAGGTCTAATTCTTTACTTCCTATGTTGAACTGAACTGAACTGAACTGAACTGAACTGAACTGAACTGAACTGAAACACTGCCAGCAAAGCAGCCATAAGAAAAGCTGACTTCCAAGCTGAAAGAGGAGTGGCTTGGCATAGGCTGGTTTCAAGCCCAGACATCCTTTGGTGATTTCCCACCCCAACTCCATCCCCCATGGAATCAAGGGAACCAAGAGAAGGGAAAACATTTCCCAGAAGCTTAAGTTATTCCAAGCATAGATCTGATCCTAAAGCTCTGCAAGAAAGGAGGATCTCAGGATTCAATAAATTCCTTTTTCATCTCAATTCTGCCACAGAAAATGTTATTTTCAGGACCATCACAAGCTACCAGTGACAGACACGTAGATGGCATTAGTTACAAATCTTTTGAACTTTCCACTAGCATAGCAACTGGGGCTTAACAAGTGGTTGCAAATCTAGTGGAGGTTTTTTGTTCCAGACATCTCAATTTCACCCCATTCCCATCAAATTTAGCCATGTGAATGGCTTTGGCTAGCTCTATAAGCCCTTGCAACTGCATTATTGGTTTCTATTTCTTCCCTTCCAATTGAACTATTCATGGGAAATATACAAACACAGAGACACTCAAACAATTCTGAAACCAAAATAGTCTATATTTTTGATCCAATATCAGGAGAAAAAAACAAGAACATACCCCAAATGTAGAATTTTCAACAGTTTTTCTGGAAAGTCTATCTCCAGAAAAGTGTCAGTATAATTATGTTCAAAAGCAGCTCTACTTAGCTGTTATAATAATTATAAAGATTATAACTAAAATATAGTCATAAATAATTTTATAATTATAATTAAATGTTAATAAAGCATTTAAGAGTTTCTTTCTCATGAAATGAAAACCAACCCTCATAATAGCACCATAGAAAGTAACACCATGGGGATAAATAAACTTGTCCTCTTATAGTTTCTGACACATGAAAAAACCCATATTATAATCCTGTTTAAGCAATATAATCTGCTTCAATTACCATCTCAGTTGGATCTACACCCCTACTGACAATGCTCAATGCTCCCAATTTTTTCTATTCCTCATCCTCAATCAGGCATTGCCATTAGCAAGCCAAGATGATACCAGAAATAAAACCAAACTAGGCGTCTCACAAGAAAATGTGTCCAAACTGAGAGAATAGCTTACAAAGAGGCAGCAACTAAGTACAATTTATATACCATGCAAAGAGGAAACTTTAATTTATTCTCCATATAGAAATACACTGAATCTCAATCTAATTGTATCTTTAGAAGAAAAGTATGTATTTATTTAAATTCTGATGCCACCCCACTCAATAACTTTGGATGGCTTACAAATAAAAACAGGAAAAATATTTATAAAAAACAATATTAGACAAATTACTATGGATTTGTGGTACAGTTTGCACTAGGCCAAGCTACTTTACATAGGTTTCAA
The DNA here is from genome assembly GCA_032468235.1 of Pseudoxyrhopus heterurus. NCBI lineage: Eukaryota > Metazoa > Chordata > Lepidosauria > Squamata > Pseudoxyrhopus > Pseudoxyrhopus heterurus. Next base: position 9,261 of record JANHJO010007898.1, on the reverse strand, counting down.
AATAAAATGGTAGGATTGAAAGGAAACACTTGTGTGTTTTATATATGATGTCCTAGTAGTGATGCAAAAGAATCCAGGAAATTTGTTATCTCAATAGAATTTTCATCCTCTGCCTTTCAGCTTCTCAACAATTGGAAGAAATGATAAATCAGTAGTGTTGATTCTTCCTCAATACCTGGTTCCAGGGACAAGTTCTTCCTTTGAGCTCCAAAGGATACAGGCATGATTGCCCTTGATGACATTTTAATAAATCTTCCATTTACTGCATGATCAGGATGGGCCCAGGGAGGCCCAGTCAAGCTGCCCTCACTGAGCCCATCTTGACTAAGAAAGCCAGAATCAACATTAACCCTAATATCATAATATCAGATTCCACTTTTGAAAGAATGTATGATACTGTAGATATACATTTGCATCTTTATGTAATATATGAGGATCCAGTCCTAATTCTTGTAATCCAGCTGTACAAACCAATGAGCTGTTAACCATATGATTCTAGAGTGAATGTTTTCTATTCTCTGACTGCATGGGACTAAATGGCAAAGCAAAGAATATTCCTTCTAATATTCTGTCAAAGTGAATGGGATAAAAATCTTATCGACGCAAGCAGATTTGGCCATGGAAGAAATGAAAGCTAAAAGGATCCAGCCAGATACACATACAGAGAAACAAATGACAGAAAAATTAATTGGTCAAGTGTTTTGCATGTGCAGAAACATTTTTCAAAGGACCACCATTTCAAATGTGCATAGGAATTGGGTCAAATTAAACAAAAAAGTATTACTCAGCTGATAATAGCTGTAAGCACCTGAGATGAGACCATAGCTGAATATACAGTACTTATTTGACTGCTACCAGAAGATAAAATTCAAGCGGGTAAAATATTTTATTTTTATTATTGATGTATAGAATGCAAATCTTTTGTTCTAAATAACCAGCGCCTAGCATGGTTATTTAGATTCCTTATGGACAAGGTTCAGGTCTGGGCATAGGGCAGAAACCACTCTGGTGGGTGGCTTTCATCAGAAGCAAGATGAGAGGAATGTGCCACTTTTGATTCTATAAGACCTCTTTATAGCCTTCAATACCATCAATCATTACAGTCCACACAACATGTTATTGTGGGGATGAAAGGCACTGTGTTGCATTGATCCTGCTCTTCTTCAACAGGTAATTTCAGTCAATGAGGCAGGAGAGACAATTCTCTTGCTGGATGCTGCAGTCCATTCCCCCTGCTTTTCAACATCTACATGAGGTACTATAAGAAGCCATACTTATATTGCAATCCAGGGCCTGCCTAGAAATGCTGCTGAAGTCTTGTCTTGTCCTGATGCTTGGAGGCTATTGCAGTGGAGAATATTGGATGGGACAAAACCAACTAAAAATGAATATCAAGCAACATAAGGTTATTATTTCTTCTAACTCTCTTAAGGTTGTGGCCAGGACAGCTTTGCCCAGCTTCAGCAGGCACCCCAGTTGTGGCCCTACCTGGAGCAGGAGTTTGGCTATGATCATTCAGGTCCTTATCACCAATGGGTGGATTTTAACAATATGCTCTACACAGGATTTGAAATTCAACCAGAAAATATAGTAGCCCACTCATTGGTTGGGGTGTTTTTACCCTGAACATATTATATCCATATCACAAATCTTACATCGTCTACCAATACGTTTCCAAGGGAAACTCAAAGTCCTGTTTTTTTAACCTATAAAGCACATTATGGTTTGGCATGGAGGTTCGTATAGAACATCTACTTCAACCAGAATTAACCCACCCAAGGAAATCCACATCAAAGAAATTCTTGGTGGTACAACACTTCCATATGTATAAAAGAAGGAATAAGACCAGAAAGCACTGCTTCTCAGGAATAACACCAACACTTGAAACTATCTCCCCATAAAGGTAAGACTGGGCTTCTTAGCCAGAAAATGGTTAGGATGGAGCTTTCAGGCAGGGGGAGGCATTGAGATTTGACTGGATTTCCCAAATGGCATTAAATTCCCCTTTTTGTACTGTTGTGATTGTTTCAGGTATATATTGTACCATGGAAATTTTAATAGCTTTTATTATGGGTTTTTGTATTGCTGTAAGCCACTGCAAGTCTCAAAATTCAATGGCATAACAGTGAATAAATTAAAAAATTGCTTAAAATACAATGTAACTAATTCTTCAGAACATCATAGTCATTGTATTATTATCAGCAAAAAAAGGGGGGAGCCACTTACCCTGACATGAATTCTGAAATTAGCCTAGCTTCATTTTATTATTCTTTGTAGGTGAATGTATGCACAAGTTCTGTGTCACTTCCCACAGGACACAGCTGCATCGATAAAATATTCTATTCCCCATTGAATAAGGGGGTGAGGGGTGAGATATTTATACAGGCATCCAAAAACTATAGATCCATGACTAAGAAAAAATGAACAATCACTCTTCCGAAAATCTCAGCCAGGATACAGACCAAGCTATGCCAGCATCTAATGGAATTTGCATTAGACTGCAGTGTAAAAGTGCTCCCATTTTATCAGTTGGCAGAACTAAAGAAAAACTATTTATAGCCCTTCAAGAGGGAGACACAATGGAAGGTTGCACAGAAAAGCTGTAGGATTGTTTCTCCCTCTACTTATGCAGAGTGACCCTTTCCCCAAAACAATTGATGATGGTGGAAGACTTTATCTATCAAGAAGTCCATTAGTAGACTTTTACAGAAACTCTAGCCATTCTTTATGCTATATAGCTACCAAATTAAGGAAAACCTCTTCCCAAGCTATCAAAAATCTGCTGCATACAACTTTTTATTTAGCCATCACCCTCTTCCACAAAGGATTCAAGGCAGTTTATGTTTATTTGTTCCTAGTATGAATTGATTGCTTATTAGTAACCTATGACTATCACTAAGTGTTGTATCTTATGATTTTTATATCTCGATGAATGTATTTTATTTTTTTATTCTTATGTATACTGAGAGCATAGACACCAAAGACAAATTCCTTGTGTGTCCAATCACACTTGGCCAATGAAGAATTCTATTCTGTTCTGTTCTGTTCTGTTGTTCTGTTCTATTCTATTCTATTCTATTCTGTTCTATTCTGTTCTATACTGTTCTATTCTATGACGTGTAAATGATTAAATAAACAAACACAGATAAAGCCTGTGTAGTATTGGCTGGGCTCCCAAGTGCCTTTTGATGGTAGTAAGATCCCTAGATGCTTCATCCCGACTTCTCATGCCAAAATCAAAAGCTCAGACAGTGGATCAGCTTTCCAATCATCAAATCATAATTAGAAGAAGGTAGGGAAAAAAAACAAGGGTGCTAGAATATTTATCTCTACAGGGATAATGAAACTATCCAATTTTTCTCATCTTTTTTCTTCTGTATTGCAATCATTTCAGTCACTTGCTTTCATAAACAAATTGAAAACACCCTTATCCAGCACAACAACAAAACCTTTTCATGTTTAAATTCAACAAAGAAGACTTCTGTAACATCAAATCTCTCCAGAAACCTTCTATATTCCTAAAAATAAGAGTTGACAAAATACTGCCCAAAGATAACCATGCACCCATCAGAATGGCAACACCTGCTCCTAAACACATATCCTTATATTGAGCAAATCCCTGTGAGAGATCCCTAAACACTTTCAATAATTTTTGTGATCTTGCATAAATAATTTGGGGCCCATGACATAAAATGAAATAAGATTTGTTGCTGTAGTGAGTCCAGATCGCAGAGAACTTATTGGCAAAGAGCAGAGGTTAAAACAGTTCCTCTTTAAAATCCCAAAATTTTGTAGAAAATTTTCTCCCCAGTAGCAGCTACTATTTTCCCACTAAACCAAATGGCGCAATAGAATGCTATTATTTATTTATTTGTATCCTGCCTTTATTATTTTTTATAAATAACTCAAGGGGGCGAACATACTTCCTCCTCCTATTTTTCCCACAATAACAACTCTATGAGGTGAATTGGTCTGAGGGAGAATGGCTGGTCCTAGGCCACCCAACTGGTTTTCAAGACAGGACTAAAACTACAGCATCTGGCTTTCTAAAATGATGCCTTAACCACTAGACAACACTGGCTCTCCCATCATTAAATACCAAAACACAAGCCTTATTTGATTTTGGACAACTAAGGCAAGAATATACCATACACCTGTAGGAAAGATTAGCATACAGTATATTTTAATACAGATTTTAGCTGAATATATTAATAATAATTACAATTAATCATAATAAAGTAAGGAAAACACAGACATAATTGTAGATGTAAAAACTTTTTTCAGGGAAAAGTATACTTTTTTTCCTATCAGGATCTATCTGGAAAAAATGATTTGAGAAAATCCAAATCTACTTACACTAGGAAATAATTTTCCTATGAATTTTCTTATGATATCTGTCTCCTTACACATTTTAGTGTTGTCTAATGTAAGGAAAGAAATCCCAAAAGGGACAACAGGGAAAGAGCCCATAACATGTCTGGATAACTGTAGCAGAAACTGAATTTTTGTGAAGTACAGAATGCAAAAATCATTTTGTTTATTAAATCTACACCTGTCAACGAAGTATTTCTACTAAAAACAGCAAACATGCAGGATTTTTCATGAACTGAATAATCAGAGCATGAAGCAATCAAATATAAATGAACATATTTTAATAAATCAAATGAGTTGAAAACAAAGCAAATCAGTTTGAAAAAAGAACAGATGTTCTAACTACGTTCATTGCTGTACTCAGTAAATACCACAACATAGGATGTTCACAGATTATTACCACTAATGTAAAATGGCATTTTCAGTAGTACAGTTCACTTAACTTGCAACTCTTGGAGCAGTACAGAGATTCATTCTTCTTTAGAATAACAGTTTATATAATCTACTCTTAAGGAAGCATTTAAAATTATGTCATTTAATACAATTTAAATGTGAATTAGAAACCTACAGCAACAGTGCATATGGAGGCCATGGCTAGGGGCCTTTAGTCAGTTCTGTCTACTGTACTAATTGCAACCTTACCTGGTACAGAATGACCTAGATATAACAACTCATACTCTCATTACCACCATCTGGACTACTGAAAAACTTTCTACATGGAGCTGTCCTTAAAGACTCTTCAGAAACTGAATTGGTCCAAAAGACAATGATTCAAGATATTATCAGCTCCTGGTATTAGGTGCATAGAATAATAATTCTGTAAGCTCTGTAGATATTGTTTTTTTTTTGTTTCTGCATATATTTTAAAGCAATGGTGCTCACCTAAAAAGTCCTTCATGGTTTGGTACTTGGGTACCTGCAGAATCATCTGCTGCAACCAGAATCAGCTTGATCCACTAGATCTTGTAACTGTGACCCCCACATTTTCCAGGCAATGAGATAAAACAAAGCTAGAAGGTGCTGCTTTTGCATAATGATTCCAGCACTCTGAAATTCTTCCCTATGGAGCTCAGATGCACATTTGTAAACTGAAATATTTTGAAGGACATTTTCTTGATTTAATGCACTGTGTTATCTGATCTTTATTCTTCCCTTGGCCTGTTGTCCTCCATTCTCTTGAGGTTTTATGATGTATTGATTTTGGATTGTACTGTGGATGTTTTAATTGTACATACCGTAAGCTGTCAAGAGTCACCCACTAGGTACAAATTTAATTAATACATAAAGAGTGTTTGGATAGCAAAATTCAGCCTTCCCTCTGTCCACCTAAGTTTCAGATCACAATACTGTGATAACAACGAACATTATGAGTGGTGAAGTAATGTTATTAGGACTGATACACTAATGCAAGTGATGAAAATATATGCAATGATTCCAACTGTTCTTCATACATTTTACTTTCCAGGCTGCTTTTCATTTTGGTTGTTCTCCTCTGGATATGCTTCAAGTTTATCAATGTCCATTTTAAATACAGAACCAAACACAATTTTGTAGATGCAGTCTGACCAACACAAATTAAACAGAAACAATGATTCTGACATTGTACGTTTGATGCCACTTAGGACCGCATTTGCTTTTTCTAAAGCTGTATTACGTTGTTGGCTCATGTTGAGTTTTTGATCCACCAAGATACCCAAATCTTATTTGCATATACAGTATAGCTGCATCATTCTATACTCAAATATTTAATATTTGTATCCATATTTATATTTTTGCATTACTCACTGTTGAAACACAATATTGGGTCAATAGTCTCCTAACTATCCCCCCTATTTTTGTGACAGCAACTGTCAGTCCCCATTAGGCAGATCAGACCAGAGTTCAACTCCAAAAAACTATTTTTGTTGCTATTGGGTATAATAACAGAAACTTCTGGTTCTACTATACCTCCTCATATTATAATTCAGTAAATTAGGGAGTTTCTATTTGAATTGCTCTTGAATGCCATTTGGCTGTTGCAGGTCTTTCAGCTCTTTTTGCCAAGACAATAGCACTTGCATATCTTGGTTCATGGTCATCTTCCTTATTCTTTATAGTTACAAATTTGGTAAGGTTATATTCTAGCTTCTCATAGAAATATGTTGAACAGCACAAGCTTAGAATGGACCCCAAAAATATAGCACTTGAAAATTCCCTCCAAGTGGATATACGGCCATTTGACATAGTCGTTGGGCACAAATGCTCAATCTACACAATATCAATATAATACTGCCACAATCCAGACTGCATTTTGTCAAAATCCCACCATAAACTATAAAGGAGGCTTTGTAGTACACTAAGCTACCATGTATGAGTTAGCTGTCTAAATTGTCCCTAGTTCAGAAGTTCCTGAACTTGCTTATTTAATGACACCCTTTCAGTAATGTTTTCACAGTGTGAACTAATTCCAACTAATAGTTTTCACAATGTTCCACAGATGACAAGCATTTCTGTGCACCCTCAAAAATTTAAGATTACTGCAGTGTCCCATAGAACTGTGATGGCCAGTTCGGGAATTATAGTCTTGTCAGGTTCCAATTAATGTACTCATCACAAACCGAACTCTGAGGCATTCCATTTCTTCAAAGAACAAGTTTATTGAGATACATCATCTTGGCTCAAACTGGTGGAAAGCCAGTACTAAAAGTTCCTGGGTTTTCTACCCCCCTTTAAGTCAAAGTTTCACATTTTCCCAAAACAGTATATCACATTGTCCAATCGGGATGAGGGCTGGTTGCCTGGCGACTTCTCTCTTCCTCCTCTGACCTGCCGGCCATTGGAATGTATCTGACTCATCAGCTAAGTATGTTGTTTTGGCTGAAGACTCCATCCACCTCAGCTCCCCCCTTCAGCTCCAAACTCTGTCAACCTGAATCCATATGAAAATAACCCACGATAGAAATAAACCCCCCACCAAAGACGAACCGGCCAGCTTCCGGTCAGATTCAGGCTTGACAAGTCTTGGGTGCCTAAGAATTTTGAGACATTTCTGTTCCAATACAGGCTGTATGTATGTATGTGCATATTAGCCCTGCAATGTAGTTCAGACAAGAACACAAGAAGAAGAATTAGCTTGATCTTTATTGTAAGGTTACATTAACTGATTCTTGCAAGCCAGAAAGTATTTATCCCCTCCTCCTTTCCTTTTACTCTTTGGAGAATTAAGGAAGGTTCTTCTAAAAAATTTCCCATCCTCCTTTCTGTGGGCCAAGACATCCTTTGCGTGCCAATTGCCCAGTCTGCAACTCCTTCTGCAGAAGTCATTCCCACATACCAATACAGTACACCAGGCATCTGAGCCCGCTCTCTGTTCCATAATTCTGAAGCATTATTTCATATGAAACAATATTCACCTTCCAAATCTCCTTTGGTTTGTTAATACAGTGCACTGTCCCTTTTGTCCCAAGATGCTCTTGCATTATTTTTACATCGTTGTATGTTTTCCATGCTCCTTTTTTTTTTGAAGTCCAAACTCAAATACAAGTTTTTCCTCTAAATGCAAGTTCTTCAAGCCTTTTTCCACTTCGTTCTAGGTGACAAAAATTTGCTAACCTTGTAAAGATAAGCTAGTAAGTACTTCAGTAAGTGGCTTCTAGAGAATATCTGGGTTGTAGGTTAGGCAGAGAAGTTGAAAACCATCTTGGGAAAGGCAGCATAAAACATCTGTGCTCTTTCCAAGAAAACTGTAGGATTGTATTCTTGAAGCAACCAGAAACCGAGGTCAATTTGAAAGAGTTTACATTTTACAAGAGTTTATCTATTTCTTTATTTCTTAAAAAACATTCTACCAAGTAGCATGTGACCTTCTGGAATCTTCTTTCTAGACAATTATTTGTTGCCCTAGTTCATTCCTTTTCTGCCTTTCACTGTAAATTTCATTTCTCTTCTCCTATTTTCTACATTCCTTCTTCTTAATGTATAGCCCTCATACTTCCATTTGCGACAAATTTCCTTACTAAACATACAGATTTAGCTTTCTTATTAAAACTATGCTATAAAAGGGTATAACTTACATGAACCTCTGAATACTTCATGCTTAACTACACCAGTTTCTTAGCTATTATAAGTGAAATACAGAATAACTGTAATAAAATAACAAAGTATATATAGCTGATTTATTTTTAAAATATAATGCAACAAGGTAAGATCATTCTGCATTCAAGACTCTGTTAAATTTGATCTTCAAAGTTTTAATAAATTATCTGCACATTTGCTGACTAAAATAAGTGGCAGCATAGACTATAATGTATTAGACCTATCCAATCCAAGCATTTTTATTGGGATATGTTTTTGGAAGAATGGTTTAACTTAAAGAATGAAATGTATTGAGGGAATATTTTTAGTGTTAAAATGGTTGAAGACTGGAAGAAAAAAATCAAGAGCAATTAATTTTACTCTATTCACTGATGAAAAGACAAGAAGTGCTAAAATAATCCACAAGAGAACTGAATCCAAGTGTTAATGGCAAAAATTTTAACAATGCATGAACTTGAACAATGAAACATCCAACAATGAAACATCCAATGCCACCTTTTAAGTGATGCTTTTTAGGGCAAAAGATACTTTATCCTAAACTAGCTGATTACCCGGTGTTGCTCAGGGTTTTTTGTACAGCTCTGCACGGAGATTTAGATGCCCGCGCCGCCAGCAGCAGCTGTTTGGCAGAGGGCATTGAAATGGCCTCGCAGCCAGCCACGCGCCATCCTTGAGCTTGGTGGCTCAAGTTGTAAGAACAGAGCACTGCAGATCAGCAGTTTGGCTGATCGAATCCCAGCAGCTCCAAGGTTCACTCAGCCTTCCATCCTTCTGAGGTCGGTAAAATGAGAACCCAGATTGTTGGGGGCAATATGC
>JANHJO010007897.1:335142-345881 GCA_032468235.1 Pseudoxyrhopus heterurus | reverse complement strand
GTAAATGTACTAACCAAGAAAAAAAATATAGAATTCAGAAGGCTTATTTCTGACTACACATGCATATAATTAATTTAAGGGAATTTAATTCAAAGAAGGGATTGCTGTATTTCTATGGGGACTTGCCTCTACAGGACCCTCACTGATGTCTATAGTTACACCCCTTTTATTAAGCAAATGGAAGTATGGTTTCCAGAATACATCCACAACTCATAGAAGTCAGTTCTGAGGCAGAAGATGAAGCAGCACAGTGATCTCAAAGCTATATGATGTAACATGAATGGGTAAGGCTTTAGCCCTTAGTGTACAATTTTGACAAGCTAGGTTTGCTGATTCCAGACTGAAAGATACATCTTGGGAAAAAACAACTTGGTAAATGCACTTTTTTTCTGCAGCCCAGCCCAAGAAACATGTATTTATCACATAGAACTTTTAACATAAGTAAGCCACCCAGAGTCGCTTTGAGGCGAGATTAAATAAACCATAATAATAAAATTTAAAAAAAAACTAATATAAAGGAGCCATCTTTAAGACAGATGCATTGTTCAAGCAAGCCCCTACAAAGCCATGACTGAAATTTTGGTAGTCAGGATTGACACAAAAGAAGAATATAGGCAGTTCCCAATGTCAATGTATAGTAGGGTTTTTCAACCCTGGCAGCTTAAAGGTGTGTAGTGTAGACTTCATTTCCCAGAATTCTCCAACCAGCCATGCTGGGAATTCTGGAAGCTGAAGTCCACACATTTTCAAGCTGCCAAGGCTGAGAAACACTGATGTATAGAATTAAGAATAGAATTAACAGAATAAAGGCTATTAGAGTACACAGTAAGTTATTTTGAGTACTACAAAAGCTCATTTTCTTTCTTGTTTCTTGGGGAAGGAAAGAATCTCTGTGGTACTTTCTCATCCTTTAAGCCACATGCAAACCGTGACAAATTTTTCAGAATGTGATTTGCCCAAGATAAGTCCTCATGTTGCCACAATGAAATCAACAGTTATGTTCAATATCCTATTTTAGTTCTGAAACTATGCAGATGTATCCTCCATATTTTACTTTATTTGCTTAATGCTTTTTTTTTGGCAAAAAGAGATACCATATTCATCAGAATTGACTTCAGACTGAGGTTAAAACAATCTTTCTGATATGTATGGAAGAAACATCTAGGACAGAATGTGTGTGTGTGTGTGTGTGTGTGTGTGTGCCTATCTGTGCAAATGTGTAAAACTATAATGTTCCTAAGCTTCTGTATTACCTTCTGGGTTTATTTGTGTAAAGCTCCTTGTGTCTGCAGCTGTCATTCTTGTTTTGCATACTCATTTTCATAGACTTTAACATAAGCATATCTTCATCTGGGGGACAGCAATCCTTAAAACCTCCTTAGGCTATAATCTTTAATTTTATACTGTGGCACCTTGGAGATATAAGCTAAGGATGAAAACATTAATCAGTGCAATTAATAAATAAATTCATTATCCCACAGATTAATGATGGGCACTTTTCACTGGTGTTTTGGCCCCCAAAAGGGTGTTCATTGTGATGGCCACTGTTGTCAATATTTTTTGCATCTTTCTTGATTGCAGCTGCGTGCTTAAGCTGATCTTCAAAACAACAAATGATTCTCTGCAAATTTTGTTGAGGAAAACAGCTATCTTAATTAAATATCCTCAAAATGCCACTTGGATTGAGATTATGCAATGCTTATTTTAATTGGTTAACTGATTGATTCATCAGTGGGAAGAAAAGCTCCAGGCAATTAACTGACAGACTGTGCTGCTTTAGCTACCACATAGAAGAAACTGGAGCCACACTTACATGTTAAAAGCAACGGTCTCTGATTCCCTTCCTCAAAATATTGCTCCCCTAAATCTTTTTCTCCACTACTACTAAAGGCTGATTCAGTTGCTGAGTTACTATTGAAATGGATCTTGGCCTTGGTATGTGATACAAGAGATTCTTTACGGCTCTGTCATTTTCTCCTCACCTGCTCCATTCCCACCTTCCAATCATCTCTTACACAACATTGTTCCTGACTTCTCTTGAACCCATGAAGGGCAGAATTTAGGGTCTGTTGCAAGCACCAAATTGAGAAGATCACTTTAATTGGATGTCAACATTGGGATTCTAACGGATTTTTTTTTAATCCCAGTATTTATATCTTGCCATATTCTGCTACTTACACACCTCAGTCTGAGAGATAAACAAAGGTAAAATATGAACACATTATTTTACTGTAGTAAAAGAAAAGCTGATAAAATGTAACTTTATGAATATAACAGCTCCAACAGGAACAAGTAAAACTTGTTCCTCCAATAAAACAAACAACAAAATAAGAATTTTACTATTTTGCAAAAGGAACTAAGGAGAAATTTCCTAACAGCGAGAGCATTTCAACGATGGAATAGCTTGCCTTCAGAAGTTGTGGGTGCTCCATCATGGAGGCTTTCAAACAAAGACTGGACAACCATTTGTCTGAAATGGCATAGGGTCTCCCACTCGAGCAGGGGGTTAGACTAGAAGACCTCCCAGGTCCCTTCCAACTCTATTATTTTATGTTCTATGTTCTAGTCTCCTTGGGCTGGTAGGAAGGTCATTTCTCATGAGCCCCACTAACATCTTCCACCATAGTTGGCTGTTGCATTTTAAAAAACACAAGAAAGGCATTCAACAACCAGTTCTAGTTTCTTTAATTTAAGTTTTTCATTTATAGGATCTGGCATCTTTAGGCAATGGTGCTTCCATAGGACAATCCAGAAGATGAGAGGAAAAGGGTTTATTATAAGGCTTATTCATTATAAGGCTCAACATGGTAAAATGGAACCCATCACAGTTGGTGCAATTCACGGTTATTCTTTTTTCTGTCTTTTTTTAAAAAAAATCTTAATTAGGATATAGCTGGTTGAGGATTTTGCTTTATAAAAAACATCAATTTCAACCAAAATAATGGTGTTTATTCTCAAATGTATTAGTATTAGAGGAGAAGTAAATTTCATTTTCTTTTGGTAGTCATGATGGTATTTTGATTTAAATATGCCGAAAATGTGTGCATGCCAAGATTTTCCTTCCACCCCACCCAGCCCCCCAAAATCTGTATTTATAAAGAGGAGTTTTCTTTTCGTTCATTCATTCCTTTTGGCTCTTATTAGGTAACTACAAGCAGTATTAAAGCATGGAATGACAATATCAAAGAGAAAGAAAATGTGATTGTGTGCCATGTAATTGGCCATCTAAAGTGCCTCTCTCCTTTCTCACCCTTATTTTTAGGATCTAAAATTTTCTGGCTGCTCCATTGCCTTCAGCATAGCCGAACATAAGCTCAGGCTGTCCCCAAAATAAAAGATTTATAGAATTCAGTGGCTAAGTCAGTAGAACCATAGAAGATGGTGACTCTGCGCATTTATATTTTCAGAATTAGAAGTTAGAAATCTAATCGTCTTCTTAATTTCCTGAACTCACAGTTACTGATAAATAATTTGCCCAATTAATTTTAATCGGATTATGGCTCTTCCTATTTGCATTTCCAAACTTTGCCCATCCATGACCCTCCCATAAAGAGAACTTCCAAATCCCTCATTTAAACATCTCTGCAAGTTTTAAGGCTAGTGTGCAGGATAGAAAATAAATCCCCAAAAGCAATCTTTTGAGAGATTTAGAGCACTTCTGCTCAGTGTCTTGTTTGGACATCTCACATTTTATTGTACCTACCAACCGTCTAAACAAACAAACAAGCAAGCAAGCAAGCAAATCCTTGTATTAAATTCAGTAACTGGCACTGGTTGCTGAGGCTCCTTACAGTATTTCCTGGGGAGTCCACATATTGCCACCTGTTGCTATGGTGAAGTCTCTTTTATCATAAACACTGAATAAACAGCTGCTGCCAGAGAGCCTCTTTTTTCCTTCCCTGGGTTTATTTGGAGAAAGTCATTGCGGAAAAATAAACATTCCATGTTCTTGCAACTCAGACCCGAATGCAGCCCTTCAGGCTTTCAGGGCAGCTCAGTTCTGGCTGTTTCCCAGAAGTTAGGACTTCAACCAGAACATTGCATGTGGTTTTTGTAAGTTCTCAAGAGAGCCTGAGAACAAAGAAACAAGAATAATTGTAAAATAGGCATCATTAAAACAGTGTCTTCCAACTTGCCTCTTCACATAACCTCATGCTGCATAGTCACAATGGGGAGAAAAATCTTCATCAGTATCCTGCCTCTGCTGTCTTACAGTCAAGTAGTACTATTGACTTTCTTGCAAACATTAAACTTATTAATTTTGTTCTGAAAATGGAACTGATCATTTGGAACTATATGAAATTGTGGGGATTCTTTTTTCAGGTTTTCAATTAGCCGCAACTCTTGGAACCCTGATTATTGTTCTCTTTGGGATGTCCTGGAGTTCCCATTTAGACATTTTTATTTTCACAGTGATTTGCTCTCTTGAGCCTGTTGATACCCCTCCCTTGCACATTTTGCTTCTGCAAAAGTAACAAAGCCCATAATGTAAAAACTGGAAATAGGAAGAATGAATATTTACCTGAACCTGGAGCTGAAAGGAAATAAATAAAGCAACAAACACAGGAATCTCTACTCTAATTTTAGTCTAAAGCACTGTTTCCCAAGCTGGGCAATTCTGAGATGTATGGACTTCAACTCCCAGAATTCTTAGCAACAGCCATGCTGGCTGAGGAAGATAATGAGAATCCATGGTTATGTTATTGACAGGAAAATCTCAAGGAAGTATCCTAGTAGTGACCAGGAGTCAAGCTCAGCTTGGTGACTTTTCAAAAGAATAGCACGTTTGCATTCAAATGGAGCATGTTCATCTCAAAGGTCTCTGTCCTTTCTATCAAAGGTTGGACAGCCATAATTCTACGATCAGTTATATACTTGCTAGTCCCAAAACTGATTATTCCAAGGACAGGGCAGTGGATGAGTAAACTGGACCAATCTCACATTTTCTCAAGGCCTGAAGACTTTGCTTGGTATAGCCAATTCAATTAATCTCATGCCAAACTGATTTCTGTGACTAAATTACCCAATTACCCAAAAAAGAAAAAAAACCTGCAACCTGAAAAGCCAAATAAAGCTATCATCATTTAGTCAAGATGAGCCAAACCTAGAAAGTGATAAACAATTCATGACATTGCTCTTCTCCATTTAGATTTAGAAGATAAGTCTCAGAGGGAGGATAGCCACAGGTTGTACATCAGAATAAATATGATGTCTAGGGTGCTCCATATGTTAGTATTCCTCTTGGCGACAGGGGAGAATAGATGGAAATATAAAGGAACAGCAGCTCTTTTAATCATAAGTTTCCCAAATATATTCCTTTCCCCTTTCCCCCTTCCTTCCCTTCTTTCAGTGCCATACTTTTTTGGATATAACTTTCACAAACTTCATATGTGTGTGTGTCTATTTGTGTGTGTGTGTGTGTGTGCGTGCGCGCCAGTATGTATGTGCAGATTCACAGAATCTGTTCTGTGTGAGCTTGCAAAACCATGGCAGAAGTCTTTTACATCTATTTTTGAGGGATAGTATTACATTATCCAAGTAACAGGGGAGATGAAGGATTTGGGCACCAATACATTCAGACTGAAGTGAGAGATGAGATGTAAGCAAAGGAGACCACAAAGAAGAAAGTTTTATTTGTCAAAGTGAGAAATAAACAGAGCATGAACTAGGGTTTTAGTTGAATGGACAGAGAAAATGGGCAAATTATTGCTGTGTTTTGCAAAAGGCAATGATGTGACTTGATTTGTGAGAATGTGCTGAATCAAGCTGAGAACCGAATTTTGCACATGATTGTGGTTGCACCTGATTGACTGGCTCAAGGCTGCAATGAGCACACAGTGGACCTTCTTGTGGTTGCCACCCACCTCATGGCTATGTGAAAAGCTTCTCACAGTGAGACTAATCTGGAAGAAATACCGTACAAGTTTGGGAACCTATATTTTGGGTGGGGGGAAGAAAAGGTTTTAATTGCCAAGTTTGATCCAGACTTATTCAAAACCCCAAACCAGCTGTGGAATTTGGGAGTACATCTGGCTTTAAATCTCTTTCCGAAAACCACTTGTTTTTCTTGTTCCCAGATTATAGTGATAGCTTTCATATGGTTGGATGACATGTGTGGTATCTTTCAGCTTGTTCAGAAAGCACTTTCATAAAAAAGATATTGGGTTTTTAATTCCCTAGAGAGAAAGTTTTGGTTTGTAATATGTGAATATAACAGGTTAGAAAGAAGGGGTTAGGACTAAGGTTAGAAATTAGAGGTGTGCATGAGATTCAACTAATTCCTGAGTTGAACTCAGCCCCTTTGGACCAATTGTATGCGTCTATGAGATAAAGTAGGATCTCCCTGAATGGAGGAGAACAGAAATTGTGCTCTTATGAGGATTTGTAAGTAATCTCAACAGAGACAAAGACAAGGTTCTAACTGTGTTAAAAAGAGATTGTGAAAAGCATGGAGGAACTGAAGCCTTCAGAGCAGCTGAAAGTCAACCGAAAAAGCTTAGCACAAACATGGAATCAGTGAAAACCCAAATTCAGTCTGTGTGCAGATCCAGAACTAACATTGCATTTTCCTGAATTGCTACAGAGTCACTATAAAAGACCATTAATCAGGGACAGGAATGTTGTATATATGAAACTCAAGAGTTCACACAGAGATTATCAAGAGAGGTAAATTAGACTCTTACAAACACCACCAAACTGCAATGATAGACAAATTCTCTAAACAAAAATTCAGATGATTACTAGAGAACAAAAATTAGTCAGGGAAATCTACAAATGCTAGATACAATGCAGTCCTGATAGCATAGATTGCTAGTTCATTCTGTTGGGTGCTTGCTGCCTACCTTTGGTGCGCCATGGGGGGCAAACTAGTTTTACACCAGCTCACTAGCAGCACTCAGGTTGCTGGCTCTTCCAAGCTCCTCCAATGGTCTTGCTTCACCTCATGTTTATTGCCTTGCATCCAGCCATTTCCAGTACCTCTTCTGCAGTCTTGCACACATGAACGCACCTAGGTTTTCCCTACCAAAGTGTTACCTATTTATCTACTTGCAATATTGCATACTTCTGAACTCCTGGGTGGGCAGAAGCTGAGGAATGATTGACAGGAGCTCATTCTATCTGGGCCTGAACTGCCAGAATGCAGACCATTGCTGGCTGGCAGTTCTAGCGTTATTAAGCCACTGCGCCACCATGCCAAATAGCAGCAGCAAATAACAGCTATAACTAAGAAGATCAGCAGATATAAAAATCAAATGGCACATTGTAGGCAGAATCCCCAATCTTCAATTTCAGTTAAATCAGAAATGTTTCTACCAATCAATCAGTGGAGAGATTGCAGTCAACCAGTCAACCAAAGAACCAGTGCACTTCTGGGTGCAGCTATGGGAACAACCCAAATACAACAAGAATGCAGCTTAGTTAAAGAAGGTGGATGATAATGAAAAAGAAGCTGAAATGAAAGAACTTGTACTAACAGCAGAAATAGTGCAGAAAAGGACAAAGAAGACCAACCAGGTAACAATAAAGTGCATGGTTTTTGGTTGAAACATCTGAGTAGTCTAGATCCACTCATTGCCAAGCAATTTAACAACATAATGCAAAAGAGGTGAAACTGAACATTGGCTAACATCTGGAAAAAATGTACCTGATAATGAAAGATCCAGGAAAAGGGGCCACTACAGGCAACTACAGTCCAATTACCTGCTTACCAACAACTTTTAAATTGCTAACTGGTGTGGTAGTTCATGCAGTTTAACAACATCTAGTTGAAAACAAGCTCTTTTCACCTGAGCAGAAAGGAAACTGCCCACAAAGCAGAGGAACAAAAGATCAGCTCCTAATTGACAAGATGATTTTGGAAAACAGCAAGTGAAGTCAAGTGCCTAGAAATAACAGGAATCACTAGAAACATCGTAAGTTTGTGCAAAACTCAATAGCACAATGGAAAACACAGATGTTGGTCAATGGGGATAGATTGGGAGAGGTTAATAACAAGAGAGAAATCCCAAAGGTGCTTTTCAAATGGACTTTCTTGGTTTTTTCTTCAGAAGTGAAGAAGCTTCTTGGATGAGAAACAAAATGTTTTCAACCATGACCTGGATGATTTAAAATCTCCATAGACATCAAGAGAGGAATCTTTCGAAGAGACTCACTATCACTACTACTGCTTATGATTGCATGATTCCTCTGCCAAGAATCAACACTATTAAACAAGTCAGGGCATGGTTATCAAACATCAAAAACACCTCCCTGGCTTCCCCCCCTCTTTTATACAGATGATTTTAAGCTATATGGAAAAACATTATCTGATATAGAATTGCTGTTCAACATTGTCCATATATTCAGCCAAGATATTGCAATAGCATTTGGAGTGGGCAGATGTGCTACCCTCACCATCAACAGGGGGAAAACAGTGAAAATTGAAGGAATCAAGATGCCCTATGGAAATAACATCAAGGGTCTGGATGAACACAATTATTACAAATAACTGGACATCCTTCCAGCACAATGAAGTCAAGAAGATGTGTGAATACATCATGAGAAGATCTTAAAGTCTAAACTCAGTGAAGGAAATACCATCAATGCAATTAACACCTGGGTAATTCCAGATAGGCAACTGGAATAGTGGACCAGACTCAAGCAGAACTAAAAGCTCTGGATAGGAAGGCCAGAAACAATAACAATGAAACATGCCTTCCATTCACACAGAGATATTGACAGACTCTACTTACCAAGGAAAATAGGTGGGTGTGTAATTTGCAGGAATACCAGACAGTTGACTTTGAGTGACAAGAGTTAAACAGATGCTGCTGCCTACTAGGGAACAATCAGATTAAAGGGGGAGGAGTCTGCAACTACTTAAGGGTAAAGAAAGAAATATAAAAAGGATCTCCCCTAATGTATCAGCCTGTTAAAAGTGATGGCAGGAAATTTGTATTTTCAGACTAACAAGATTCTATTAATGTAGCTTGACAGTAAAGTAGAATTGGTTCATCTGGTTGTATTTCCTGTGTGATTTACCTGGGAGGGCTGACAGGAAAGGAAGGGAAGGGAAGGAAGTTTCAGAAGTAAATGGGAAAAAAGGGGAAATAAAGAGTTGGCAGAAAGATAAAAGGGGAGAATCTCCTGTAACCTCTGGCTTCCACTATGCTCCAACAGTTTACCTCCTTTAGCAGAAGCAAAGTTCCCTATTTCTGCCCTATTATTTTTTTGGCTAGTAGCAATGATGTATAGCATAGTCTCATGAATCAGAGAGCTATGAGAACAGTATTAGTTTATGGCTCCTTATCATGTGTAAGAAACTTTTTGGGTGTCTCTCATCCTGAAGCAGGAAATGTATCAATGGGTACATTAAACTTATCATCTACAATTTAGCTGTCTGTAAGGATGTGACTGAGTCATTCATTTCTAACTGCAACAGGAAGATTTCTGATTTCTCAGGACACTTTTCTTTCATAACTTTGCCAAGGTTATGATTTCTAATTAGTCCCCAGAAGCCATAGATAAAAATCTGTCTCTGTTTTAATGTTACCAGCCTAGGTTGATATATAGTTTTTTTACTTATACTGGGGAGATCAGTGAAACTCCCCAGAACCAGATTCAAACAAGAACTCTGAGCTTTTAAGCTTCTGTGCAATGTAAAAAAACAAAACAAAAAATATCAGTATTGCTCCTATTGCTTGACCATCTGCAGAGCTTTGCATAAGCCATCACTCCTCTTTTTTTTTTACTACTCAAAGAGAGAAAATTTAAAATAAGTTGTCTGCTTGCTTTTGTATGCCCTATAGAAGCACCACATTTTTAAAATGAGGATCTTTCCCCTCCCACAGACATTTCTCAGAGGAGAAGGTGAGGTATAGCAGACAGGATCCCCATCGAGATGAGATGTATAGAACAAGAGCTTGGAATTAACACATACAGACTGTAATTACAATTTCAGGCTGGTGACATCTCCAGAAGTGTATTTTTTTTAAAAAAAAAACCTAACTAAATTGATGGCTTATAGGACTTCAGTTTTTCCCCCTGTGAGATGATTATAGGTTTTGTGAAAGATTGGTGGTGGCCAGATAGATATATACTGGTAGATTTTTTGGAAAACTTCCCTTCCCTTCCCTTCCCTTCCCTTCCCTTCCTTTCCCCATCCCTATCCCTTCCCCCTTTGTTTTCTTATACCTAGCATTGTTTACCCACACCTAGTCAATGATAGTTCATGCTCATGGAAACTTTGCCATGCAAAAATGGAAGAATATTTGCCAAGAAAATATCAGGCCAAAGCATGTATGACAAAAAAAAAAAATGACTTTAACATTGAGAGGCCTGAGCTAACTGGCAGGAATTTGGGGTATGGGAACCACTGAATGGAAAACTAAGGCCTCAAAATTCAGATCTGTATTAATATTTTCCACACTCAGACTTCTGGGTGCAAAGGGATCTCGGACCATCTCTAGAATAATTTTCTTCCCAGTTACTGCTGTCCCTATTGCAGGCGAGGACATTAGTGCCGAGACGGGGAAAAATTTGATTTTAATGCAAGTCCCAGTAATCAGCTATTTGTGATAGAATTTTCTCTGTCCTGGTCTCCAAGGGATGAGAAGCAAGCAGAGAGGGAAGCAGGGTCAGAAATTAGTATGCAGAAATATCTGATCAGCCAAAGTAATTTTCTTTAATAATCGTATTCATACTGGCTGCTCTTCGCTCACTAGAAGAATTAAGTATTTAATAGTAATATATTTCATCTG
>JANHJO010007897.1:237776-252937 GCA_032468235.1 Pseudoxyrhopus heterurus | reverse complement strand
GATGGTTTATTTTGGCCATGTTGGGAGACCTCTGGGTTATTATATGCTGCTGTTTGGTAGGTTTCAAATAACTTCATCCTCCTCTTCCTCTCCTTCCTGCCCCCCCCCCCAATGAATTTTTCACTTTCTCATCAATATATAAGTGGTCACACTGATCAGGAGTTAATCTCCTCCTACTATCTATAGTCCCAATTCAAGGGATTTTGAGCTTAAAGAAGGATAGATCAGGAAAAACCGTTATATGTGAAATATTACGTAAGTTGTGGCTTACATGGGTTAAAAAACATCTTTTCCTGGAACCGTTTCTTCCTATCAATAGACTAAGCCATGTGAACTTGGAATAAAACACATATGCCTTTCTTTTTCCTTTGGAAGTACACATTTGTTACCAAACATAATCACTGCAAAATATAGCGATAGAAAGAATTTAGATTGGAATATACTGTAGAGATTGTAGTATTTTTCAGTATGTTGAAAGCATTTCTTATTCCCACTGATTTAATAATGGCAACAACAAATAATCCCTACCCTCCACCTCCTCAAGTTGACTGATCCAGTGAAAAAAAGCTTAGAGAAAGCAGTATACATTTAGCATTTCAAAGGGCTATGAACTCAGACTTGATACTTCAAACAAATACTTGGACTCAGTATGTTCTCTGAGGCCCTCTGGTCTTGAATTTTAATTTAATAGAAGGCTACCTTAGTCACTGTTTTACCTGCCTTGATTAGTGCGTGTCAAAGGTCTAATAAAATGAAAAATAGATCTTATCTGCCACCATTTGATTGTCTGGCTCTGCTCACTTGGGCTTATATTTATAACCAATTGACTGCTGTTTATTGGAAAGCACAATCCCTTGAGTTATCACTTATGAAGTGATAATTGTTTCTTACAGGGGCATATTTAATCATGTGGCATACTTTCAAGGGTTATGTTCAACAGCATCAAATTATTATAAGGAGAGATGTCCTGGTGTTAAGGTACAAAATGTGCACCAAGCAGTTCCCTAGCTATAAGGGATATGTGAATCTGGATGGTACAGGCTCATTTGAGATCTTGGTGTTAAATATTCATCTTGCACCAAAAGCTGACCATGTAGCATTGGAGAATTGAACAACTTACCATCTATGACCGTTGACCCCAAATGACATCTCAATATGTAGATCGGAATTTGTGACTAAACTCTAACATGGTTTTCTCTTCTAAGATACTATTGGAAACTTTATGTGGAAGCTAAAGTGATTAGAAGCAACTACATATGATTGTGCCAAATTTCTTCTATGGTCTGCTTCTTAGCCTGATGCACATAATGATGGAAAATCATTTGCTCATGCAAGTTCCATTAAAATTTATAGACTTCTGGACTTAACTTGGTACCTCTGTATTTTGTAATTAGTATTCTTATTTTCATCAACACAGAATAGGAAGTGGATATATCTTCTGGATTAGTACGAAGGAAAAGAATTGGTTAACTTAATGCCTATAATTAGAATTTATCTCACCACTTGGTTTGCCTGTGAATACCATACTGGTTGAACTGCCCGAGGCAGCATGACTTTTGTGATCCTTCTTAGGTGATTATAAGGGTTGCTTGGATATATTTCAAGAGCATTAGGCTGGAGAAAAATGAACTAAGTATTGTTATATTTAGGATATGTTCCCAGGCAGCATGGTTTTGTATGTTACATAAGATTTCTTATATGTTCTGGAAAGAACGGCAAACTCCATTACAGGAGCAAGTGTGGGGAAAACTCCAAGCAGCTATCTATTAAGATGTTCCATTCAGCAGTAGAATAGTGTTCATAAATGCCAGCAGGTGGTGAGGATTTGCTCCCTGAGATGTAGAATCTTGAAAGGTTTTCTCTGAAGCAGAACTATGTAGGGAATGCAATCAAAACTCTTTGCTAGTAGTTATTATCAGACATTCTCTTGCTTGACTCCAAATGTGGTGCTTTCTCTTGATCTATGACAAGGGTCCAGTGAGCTCCCATATCTCAGTCCACCTAAACTTCTTTTTATTCTTTTTTTAAATATAATTATAAAGTCTCAAAGACACCAGCAGACACATCAGTGAGCTTTTTATTTCTAACATGTTTCACATATTTCAGCCAAAGGGCAAACTTCATCCTAATGTAATGTAATGATGGTGTCATTTCTCCCGAGTCCAGGAAGTTGGTCCTTAAAAAAGGTTTATGAGCATGTGTGATTAGGGGAGGGCTAGTTCAATGCTTTAATAATGGACTAGTGAAGCTTTGCATTTTCCAAATCACTGGTTCAGATCCAACAAGGTACCAATTGACATTCATCAATCCTTTAATTAAACATCAATCTTCATTGAGAACTACATATATCATTTCAGGAGCACCAAAGTATCATTTGGTATATGAATGAAAGTACTTTGGATAACGCTTCCCTGCAGAACATAATGACAAAATTTAAAAAAAATACAACCCATTTTTCAAAACTATTTTGCATATTTCCTTTACACTTTTTAGCTAAATGGTGGAAAACAGTTAACTGTAAAACCTAACCATTCCAGCCTAAGCAAGTGTTCCAGTTCACATCTACTAGTAAATGGGATTATGCAGTCTATTAACTGAGACAAACCAAACAGAGCTTTCTTTTTGTATTAACAAACAAAACGTCCACAGAAATAGGTTGGTGAATAGAATTCTCTCTTTCTTATTTAGTTCTTTCTTCTTTCAATATCCCAGTGATATTCCTATTCCTTTCTCAACTAATTTCCTGGACCCAGTTTTCTGTTTAGCATGATAGCATTTCTCCTGTTGAATCTGTCATTGTAGAAAGAAGGGGTGCATGCCCAGACATAATGATTCTACCAGAAGCATCAAGGGAGAAAAAAAAAGAAAAGATTCTTCTCAGTCACATGCAGTATGAGTTCTAGTGCTATGCAATGCCTAGAAACATGCATTCTTATCATGAAATTATATTGGTGCGGCATGCAGGAGGGAGTTTTTTGAAATTGGAACATGGGATGTTAGAGGCATGTCCCTTGGGAAGCTCAAAATTGTAAAAAGAGAAATGATGAGAGCTAACATAGATATCCTTGGCATTAGTGAATTACACTGGACAGATAGTGGTCAATTCAAATCAGATGATTTTATTTTTCTGGAAATTATATCATCAGATGAAAAAGAATTGCATTCTGCATAAACAAACAAATGCCTATGTTGAGCATACAGCAATCTCATAATATCTATCTATAATTCAAGGCAAGTCACTCAACATCACCATACTACAAATATACACCCCCAACTATAGACTCAAATGATGATGAAATTAAACTTTTTTACAGTATGTTCCAATGTGCTCCCAAGCAAATATCAAAAAAGGATCTTTTATATATTGTGGGCAATGTCACTTCAAAGGTAAGCCAAGGAGAAGTTGCAAGAATAGTAGACAGGTTTGGCTAGGTGAATGGAATGAAGCTGGAAATCACCTAGTGTAATTTTGCCAGGAAAATCATCTCAGCATAATGAATACGTGGTTTATATACATGAGCAATGTTTATACACATGAACTGCACCAAATAGAGAAAATCAAAATCAGATAAACATTATTTTATGCCAACAATACTGGGAAGATTCAGTTAAATCTGTTAAGATACTTCCTGTTGCTGATTGTAGCTCAGGCCATCAGCTGTTAGTAGCTAAATTAAAGCTCAAACTGTGCAAAGTAAAAAAAGGTAATATCCCCCAAAATTGAATCTGAACAACATCTCACCTATGTATGCCATAGAAGTTAAGAGTAGGTTTGAACCACTAAATTTAGAAGGGGAAAAACAAAATGAACAGATGCAAGAGATCTAAGGTAACATCATAGAAATTGCTGGAAAGTATGTGTCATGCCAAAAACCAAAGAGAACAAACAAGTGGCTACCTGATGACACCATTAAAATAGCTGATCAGAGAAGTGCGGCCAAAGCTAAAGGTAATAAAGATGAAGTTAAAAAGCTGGATGCAATTTTCCAATGTGAAGCCAGAAAAGACAAAGATAGACATTGGGAAGAGCAGTGTCAACATCTGGAAGAAGCTAATAGGAAGGCAAATACTAAGGTCATATTTGCCATAGGGAAATGATGCGATCTAACTTTTCAGCATGGCAAGGAACTCTTAAAGACCACAACAGGAATGTACTAAATGACCAGCAGAAGATCAAGAACAGATGGAAAGAATATATAGAAGAACTCTATAGCAGTTTGACTTAGCATCAAAATGAGAATAATAACAGCCCAATTAATAAAGAACCAAACATCTTGAAAGAAGAAGTAGAAAGGGCTATGGGAAAATTGACGAACTGGAAAACCCCAGGTATTGATGGAATACCTATGGAATTACTAAGACCAGTGCCAATTAACATCATCACAGCCAAAAGATATGGACTACATGCCAATGGCCTCAGGACTGGAAAAGATCTGTTTTTAATCCCATTAGTAAAGAAAGGCAATGCCAGAGACTTCCCCAAATATCACCTGGTTGCATTGATTTCTCATGCAAGCAAAATTCTGTTAAAATTATTAAACAGAGGCTACAAAATATTATTGATCAAGAGTTACCTGAGTTACAAGCTGGCTTTAAAAAGAGGTGCAGCACCTGAGATCACATTGTCATTATTAGATGGATTATGGAAAAGACATGTGACTATCAAAAGGATTTTTATATGTGTTTTATCAATTACAGAAAAGCTTTTGACTGTGTAGAACACAATAAGTTATGGGCAGCTTTGCATGATCTTGGTGTCCCAACCCATCTGATTAGATTCTTCGAGTCACTCTACACTGATCAGGAGGCAATGGTGAGATCTCTTTATGACAACACAGACTGGTTCAGAATCAATAAGGGAGTTAAACAGGGATGTATTTTATTACCCTTTTTGTTCAATATGTATGCTGAAGTGATTATGTAGAAATTAGATCTAGAAGTGCCTGATGTTGCAGTGAAGATTGGGGGAAGATCCATAAATAATTTGTGGTATGCAGATGATACAACACTACTGGCTATAAAGAAGGAAGACTTGGAAAACATGATCTGGAAAATCAAGGATGAAAGTGAAAAAGTAGGATTGAGTCTTAACATCAGGAAAACAAAAATAATGACAACAGATGCAGATGGACATGAGACATTTAAAATCAAGAAGGGAATTGAATTAGTTCAAGAATTTATCTTCTTGGATTCAAAATTGTTCATGATAGCAGTTCTACTTCTGAATTCAAACATAGGATAATCTTAGGCCACATTGCAATGCTTAATACGAATAAGATTTGGAAAAGCAGAAATATTTATATAAATACAAAAAGCAGGCTAATTAGAGCAAAACTTTTTCCTATAGTGATATATGGCTGTAGGAGTTGGACACTAAGAATGGCTGATCGAATAATTGATGACTTTGAACTGTGGTTTTGGCAGACATTATTGCATATACCATGGACAGACAGAATAACTAACAGAGAGGTGTTAAATTGAATAAAACCAGACACATCACTAGAAGCTAAAATCATAAGACTATGATTCACTTTGGCCATGTCATTGGAGAAGGCAATGATACTACCGGTAGGAATGGTTAGTGGAAGAATAAGAACAAGAACAAGAAGAAGGGGAAGCAAAGAACACACTGGCTTGATAATATCAAATCTGATACAAAGTTGAACATCCAACAATTGAAAAGCTGTGTGTGACAGGGTAGCATAGAAAGCACTTGCCTAGGAAGTTGCTAAGAGTCAGGCCTGATTAAATAGTTAAAACAACAACAATTCTCTCATTTATTTAACCTGTACGTTGAACACGTAATGAGCAAGGCTGGGTTGAAAGAAGATGAGCATGCTTTTAAAATTGGAGGGAAAATGTAAATATCATGTCTGACCAACAGTAAAGGAACCAGCGGTCAAGAAATATGCTACAAATGAACACTTGATAGAGTAGCGATTATGACTTTGTAAAAGGTATTCAGATGCTTTGATGTGTCCATATTTATAAAGATAAGAATTCTGCTGATTTCCCTGTGATATTCTATGGAGGCAAAAGTTGGACTTTGAAGAAGATGAAAAGAGTATTGATCTCCAATGTTTCTTCCAGCCCTATTATGTTCTATGCTCTATGTTCCAGAGACTCGACTACAGTAGTGGAGCATTCATTGTTGGAACCCCTGACAGGCCAGGTTGAGAATAGGTCATCATGGAGAAAGTTTATATTGTTTCTAAAAAGTGACGCCAACCTAATGGCACATAATCTATCTATCCATGATTAGCAATTTTGCTAAAACCCTGGGAGATGCCCTAAAATTCCCTAGCTATGCACAATGTGTGCTAATGTGATAGGGAAAAAAAACAAAATTAACAAATTAAATATGCTCCCTATTGTTAAAACTGTATTCAAAATCTAGTTTGACCTCTTGTTTGAATTGTTTTAATTTTTGTTTTAATTTATTTGTTTTAGTCAGGCAATTCTCCCTTACCCTGCCAAAACTATAATTGTTGTTTGGGCCATTTGTTTCATTTTTAAATCTGTTTATAACATTTAAAGATTTGTTTGCTGTTTTTTGGACCAAATATTGCTTTTAAAAATCTATTTGTGGGTATTTGAGCCAAAAATAGTTTTAAAAATATGTTTATGAATGTCTGGGCCAAGTCTAATGCAGAAAATTAGAGCACACGGATAAACAATGTTCAACTGGAGACTTGGGATAGCTGTAAATGGAAGAAGAAGCTACACACCTTTTTTCCCATCATAAAAACCAACTTTTGGCTCTCCTTTAAATTTTGCTTCAAGCATCCATTGAACACCAACCTTTCTGTAGCCCCACAGATGTGACATAAAATAGTATGTTAAAATCTGTCTTCTGATTTCCTGAATGTTTTTTTTCTCTTGTGAGAAATTTCTCTACCTCATTCCTGGGCTGCTGTTAAATTTCTTTTGAATTTTTTTAGTTTTAAGCATATTACCTTATTGCTGTGAGATGACAGAGAACGACGAAAGTGCTGGTACTCTCTTCACTCTCTTTTAGTTACACATTCTTCTTCCACTGCTGAGCAGCCTCCTTGGCTACCCATATTTTGTGTGTATAAGACTTTTGTAGAGGATCCCTGTGGATCTTTTCTTGAAACAAACTTGAAATATGGAAAGTTTGAACACTGACAGAGATACATTTACATGGTGAAAGGCAAGATAAGCTTCTAGATATCTCACAGTTAAAATAAATGCAGGAACCTAGCACCAATGATGAGACTTCCACCAAATGTTACTCTCCTTTGGGGGGGAAAAAATCAAAAGCAATTTCTTTTGCATCAAATTTTTTATACGATGTTAGATTTTATGCAAATAAAGAACATTTGAAACTTATATTTTGTTTTGATCAATAATAAGACCAGTTTCAGTTCTGGGAAGTCACTTCTGTAGTTGTAGAGCTCTCACAGTGCATTTTAATGTTTTTAAGCATAGTTGTAAAGGGCTATATACCTGCTGTGAAAGAGTGCTATAGATTTCCAAGGAAGGCTGTTGATAAGTTAGCAGGTTGATAATTAATTAGAGGCAAAAGGTGGCCTAGTCTTCTGTGGATACTATATGATTTCTATTGGTTAAAGAAAAGGGGCAATGTGGTATGATGAGGTAGGGAATAAAAGAAAATTATCCCTTGACCGCTTCAAGGACACCTTCAGCCCCACAATGGAAGATGTTATAGAAACCCAACAAAACAAATAGGGAAGAGAAACATATTCTGCTTTCCTGATAATACTGGAATTTAGAATGAAGCAGAATATGCTAAGATTCAGATACATTACTTCTTCGTATAGGACAGGGTTCTCCAACCTTGGCAACTTTAAGACTTGTGGACTTCAACTCTGGGAGTTGAAGTCCACAAATCTTAAAGTTGCCAAGGTTGGAGACCCCTGGTATAGAACACTGTTGAGCTATGGAATTCTCTGTCATCCACAGGAGTAGTGACCATTCAACAGGAATTAGACAAATACATAAAAAAAGCCATTGCAATAGATCTATGTTACTTCTGATTGGAGAAACCATATGCCTAGAACAAGTAGTCGCTGGGAATAGGGAGTAGAAAAAGGGTTCTTATCCTTGTTAAGGCTATCCAGTTCTATTCTGGAAACAGCCTTTGGTATGATCTAGCAGGGCTCCTATGTTGTTACAATTGTGTGCCAATATTATTGATGTAAGCAACGGCAATGAAAATTCATGAGCCACATCACTTTCCTGACTTTCAGTCCCATCTATTAGAGATATCTACCCTAACCATGAATATCTGAGGAGTTGCAAAACCTTTATTTTTGGACTTTATGATGGTACAGACAGGATTTGGGGCAATTTCAAAAACAAACTAATTCTCATAAAGTCATACATTCCAAACATTGCTTTAATTGCAGTGGATTTATTATCCTTTACTCTACTTGATCAGAAATGAGTAAAGGGAATGAAGACGGCTTATCAGGACAATCATATAAAAACTAACTCCATCTTGACCCTATTTGACTTTCATGTTGAATTTCTTCAGTACTGATCAAACACTGGATCTGCCCCTGGCTTTATGTGGTACTGATAATTTTATGCCTTTAAAATAAAGGGCATCTTTACCTTGAAATATGGGAAATGTATGAGCACAGCGAGTATTATAAATGTGAAACTATCAGAATCAGTGAAATACTAGATGCGGATATATTTGCTTGTCTAGTGACTTTGTGGATTATATGCTGTTCAGACATGCCTGCAGTAATATTCATAAAACTCTAGGGAGATTTTTTTTCATACATTTTAAAATTTGATCAATTCTATGAGGAAGTGTGTTTGCTAAACTTAATGGATGTAATTCAAACACAGTGCAGGCTTCTGGTTTGTACTTACACAAATTAGATGTCATATTCAGCACCTAACACAAAACATGATTGTGTATTAAGCAATTGGAACTGCAGCTTTATATATAAGGTAAACCTCACTTGGCTCCACAGATCTGATTAAAGGATTCATGGGCATAAAGACACAAAGCTGTTTGAGAACACTTTAAACAGAAGGAGTGATTTTGCCAAAGAGTCTGCCCCCATGAAGTATGGTATCATCAGCATGCCAATGATATCCAGTTATACATCTGTATTTCAGGACAGGCAGGTGATGTTCAGGTCCTTGTTCAATGCCTAGAGTTGTCAGGGCCAGGATGAGAAGAATCCAGGTGTCTCAACCCTAGCAAGATGAAGTGGGTGTGGATTTTTTGCCCCCAGGGAATTGATTCTAGAAGGGGTAAAACTCTCTTACACAGATCTGGTACACAATTTGGGGGTCCTCTTAGACTCATGGCTCTTTCTGGAAGAGCAGTTGGCAATGGTAGCTGGGGGTGGGGAGCTTTGCACAAGTTCATCTTGTGCACCAGTTGCACCCATTCCTGGACTGGGAGGCCTTGCTCACAGTTAAACTTAGTTACTTTCTGTGTGGATTGCTGCAATGTGCTCTACATGGGACTGCCCTTGAAGACCATCCAGAAGCTGCAACTGATCCAGAATCTAGCATCATACCCAATTTTGGGTGCTCTGTGATTCACCCTAGTAGTAATAACGCTGCTGCATGAGCTGCATTGGCTTCCTGGGTGCAATTGAAGATGCTGGTTATCACCTTTAAAGCTTTACATGATACAGGCCAGACTACTTGCAGGTTCACCTTCCCTTGAGGTATCTGACCTTCCTACCAGTTTATAAAAAAGGTGGGCATGGTTTAAGTCCCCTCCCTTAAGTGTGCTATTTGATGGGACCTTCTCAGTGGCAACCCCAATTCTTTGGAACAGCCTTCTACCTGAGATATGAGGGAATCTCTACACTTTTAGCCTTCCAGAAGAAGACCTGGTTCTTCCACCAGGTATTGGCTAGGAAGGGGTTGAGCCGTGAGAATGATTGATCTGGCACCAGGGGGGGAAATCATTTTGTTTTTAACTATGTTTTTTATGGATTGTTGTGAGTGGCTTAGAGTCATCATGAGATAGATGGTCCTATAAGTGCTGTAAATAAATACCTTAAAGCTGTCTGTCATGGGAAGATTTGGGGACACACACTGAAATGTCCCAATTTTTATGTATTACTCTGATAGCTTTTTTTTCTGGCAGGTTACTCTGTTTTTAACAGCTGCCCAATGACCGGGAAACAATTTATCTGCTAAATTTCTGGCTGTCAGGTAGCTGCTTAAAGCAAAGAAGCAAACCTATTTCCCACTGGTATTAATTTGAAATAGCTCAGTACTGTTATACTTTTGCTGGTGAAGTAATCGCCTTATCATATAATCAAAATTGTCACCACTTTTCTAGAGAAGGAATCTGTGCTTCTAATGGTTGCATGATTGAGGAAGTTCAATGGGTATAACCTTCCTTCTGTTGCTGCCCCCTTCATAATGAAGAGAGCAGTTCCTCTTGAAGGCACAGCTCCATAAACTGGGAAAAGAGAAGTAGTGCTGCTTTAAGATGCCTGTCACATTAGGGTTATCAGATCTGAACTGAAAAAATCCATGTGATTTTTTTTATGAAGTGGTTTTTTTTTTTAATACCTCTTTCTACCATCTTGCAGCCCAGATATGGTAGGCCCATGTAAAAGTAAATAGTATTTAAGTATTTTTCAACTACATCACTATAACCAGATTAGGTCATGCACTTCAGCCTCTGACATTTGGGAATACAAATTCTGCCACACTACCCTGTCTTCCATCATCAACCTAACATATTTTCAATTGAATAGGCATTCTCTCCTCACCTTGGTCCTCTGATAGAAAACACTTTCAGCACGAGGGTGTCTGCATGCTTGGAAATAAAGAGGTCACAGCTGGCACCTTCAGCCTATCATTGCTGAATCTAATGTGATCAGAGGAAATGCAGCTTAATCAATGCTTCCTCTTTCATTTCAGATTTATCAATAGTTGCTTTCATTGCCATTCACTTCTTGTATTACATGAAATAACAAGCAGCCACCCTTTTATCTTCCATTAAAAATAATAAGTTTATAATATATGTCCATAAAACACATACATTTTCCCAAGGCTTTGCAAAAGCATTTCTCCTTATTGGTTGCTCTGAGATTGGTATCACAGGAAGGAAACTGTAACCACATGCAGAAGATTCTCAAAAGCCTTACTTTCAACACAATGCCAGTTGACAAAATGTATAAAATGTGCCCACAGACTCTGCCCACAGTCTGAAGTTCAATCCTGATGGGCTCTAGGTTGGTTCAGCCTTCCATCCTTCTGAGGTCAATAAAATGAGGAACTAGATTGTTCCGGGCAATATGCTAACACTGTAAACTGCTCAAAGACCGCTGTAAAGCACTATGGAGCTTTAGCATATAAGTCTAAGTGCCATTGCTATGATTTATCAAGTGCAAAGAAACTCAAAAGCCTTCTTTTCAATATGGTACCAGATCAGCCAATCCAGTGAAATGTGATAGTTCAAATCCTGAATTGTGCAGCAGTATTGCAAATAACCAGAAGTTCGTTTCAGTATTTATCACTGGCCTAGGGTAAATGATTTGAAACATGAGCTGGAGTGCAGAATACATGGGAATGGGAGAAAACACAACCATAAAAAACCTTAACCTTAATCAGAATAGAGCTGGAAGGGACCTTGGGGGTCTTCTAGTCCAACCCCCTGCTCAAGCAGGACGTCCACCTACAACTTCTGAAGACAAGCTGTTCCAGTGGTTAATTGCCTTCACTGTTAGGAAGTTTCTCCTTAATTCCAGGTTGCTTCTCTCCTTGATTAATTTCAATTCATTGTTTCTTGCCTTGCCTTCTGGCACTTTGGAAAATAAGTTGACTCTCCTCTGTTTTGTGGCAGCCTCTCAAATATTGCTATCATGTTGTAAGAATTGAGTATGCCCAGTCCTTCTTTTTTCTAGACTGGCCATACTCAATTCTTGCAACAGTTCTTCATGTTTTTGTCTTCAGGCCCTTAATCATCTTGGTTGCTCTTCTTTGCACTTTTTACAAAGTCTCAACCTTTTTTTTTTTTGTAATGTGGTGACCAAAACTGAATGCAGTATTCCAGGTGTGGTCTTAGTAAGGATTTGTAAAGTAGTACTTCACGTGATTTTGATCCTATGCCTCTATTTATACAACCAAGGATTATATTAGCTTTTTTGCCTGCTGCCGCACATTACTGGCTCATGTTTAAGTGATCGTCTACTAGGATTCCAAGATCCCTCTCACAGTTACTGTTTTTTGAGCCAGGTTTTGCCTAATCTTTACTTGAAGGGGAAGTGGGTTTTCCAAAGGTGAGCAGGAGGTACAGATTTTAGCTGTATAAAATTTAGCTGGTATGCTGTTGACAATGTGCAATGGGCAGAGGTCTGTAAAAGTAGCGAAGGCAGAAACTCAGATCATTAGGTGTACACTTGTATAGAATCAAAGATGTGGGTTAATTTGTTCAGACACTTTTCAGTTCTTCTCTTTGCAGAAGGTTCTGAATATTGTAGTCCATATATACATAACTGTATTATTTTGTCCTTTGGTTTGGAAGTAATGAGAATTCTCCTACAATTCAGTATTTTTAGCTAAGTGCTGAAATCCCTGCTATGATTGACATTAGAGAAGTGCTGCCAGCAACTGAGATAATAAGCATATAAAGGCATATCCCATAGCTTCCTAATTAATTTTGGATTTTTTTTCTCTTCTCGTGTGGAAAAATGAACGGTGCCCTGAGAAAAAATCTAAATTTTAGTTTGATTAAGCTAATAGGCAGAATATTCATTCCTAAACAGTGACTTCAATCTTATCTCATGAACACCCATTCGTTTGTTTTTAAACATTAAAAACTATTTGCTATTCCAAATAAAATACCCTATTGTACTACAAAATGATTTTGTGCCTATAGAAAGTATAACATCAATGGAACAAAATAGCTACATATATACATATGTACATACATATCAATCATGCTATTCTTTTGCGGCATAATTATTGTTATGCTGAGCACAGAAAAGATATAAGAAATGCTAAGCCAAAGAAAGCAAATGCATAAGAGAAGAAAAAGAAAGAAATATAGCTAAAACTATGTTACACTAACATTCACGTTCTCCATACCTTCTTTCAAAAAACATGGACCACATACTACCTCTGTTATTATAACAGGATTCCTCTTTGATAGAATAATTATCAATTCTGATTCTATTGCATTATTCAATCTATTGAACATTCATTCCAAACATTAAGCTTCTCAATCAACACAAGATCCTCTAAATACAGAAGCACCATATGCGTTTACATCCTAACCAATGCATATCTGATGTCATCACAAGCATTCATTATACTTTTGCGAGGCAAGATGGGTGGCAAATAAATCTAATAAATAAATAAAATACACAGAGATATCAACATCCTATCTTATTACATGTTCAATATTAAACGATTTACTAAGCACTCCATTGTTTTTATCTTCTAGTTCCATTGTACACTGATAGCATTCAACAACCAACATTCAACTCCATATTCATGAACAATTTATGCCTCCTAATTTTATCACATATTTTTCTATAAGTTAACAGAAACGCAATAACCTTTTTTCTTTCATACATTTTCCAGTGTCCTGCTAAAGAGCAAGAATCTGGTCTGTATACCTTTGCCTGGCATAAAGCCACACAGTTCTTGTTGAATGTTATTCATTGTCACATCTTATATCTTTCAATCAGAATGTTGCCAAACATCTTCTCAGGTATGCTTAACAAATCAGTTCTTTACAGTTTTTGCATTTATTCTTGATATCTCTCTTTTTACAGGAGAAGAATGTAACCTTCTTCTAACTGTAACACCCTAATATAATCTTCATAAACATACTAAACAAACTGCACAGCCACTCTCTGAACAAGCTATGTCCACATTTTCATTTTTCTCCTGTTATACCAACTACACCTGCAGCCTTTCTATTTTGCTAATATTCTCATAACATTTAGGACTTCCATTTCACCAATTCTTTTTGAGGATACTGACGTTTATAGAATTTGTTTTAATATCATTCTTCAATATATCACCCAATTTAAAGCTCTAAAATATTCCTTTCAGAATATTTTCTCTTCAATTTTAAATCTGCATGTACTTTCTGGTTGTGAGTTGCAAGTATGTTGATTTTCAAAGTAGTTCCTTAAACGAGCAATCCGAGCTTTATGGAATACTGCAAGCATGTTTACGGTAAAATTGTAGCTGGGGTATACCTGTAGAATATTGGCCAAACTGTGTCAAAGGTGATTGGTAACCTACATAGCATTAACAGGGAATGCTGAATGGTAGCAGAGATGTAACTGATGCTGGTAAATTAGTCTACATCTTCTTCATATTGCTAAAATTGTAGCTTTAAGGGAATGCTTCAATTGGTCAAAGCCAAGATGGCCAGTGCAGGTCAATTTCAATATCTATGGATCATCAGTGACAACCATGAGATTGCAACTTGGAATTTAAATGGAATAAATGATAAACAGCATGACATAATGAATGAAATAAAAGAAAAATAGATATGCCGAATGATTCTGAGTGGAATAAGAATTGTTTTCAAAGTAGATGAAAAGGCTAAAATGCATATATTCACTTTTAGAAATACATTGCGTAATCTGGAGAGAGAAATAAAAAAAATCTCATTTTACTGGACAGGAGTATGACCCAACGAGATGAGCATCTACTCAATATGTTGTACATGTGCTCACTGCCAAAAGACAACTTCAAGGCTCCTGCTTTCTGATCTTTTGGACCTTTTTCTTCAAACTGGATTTTGACTGGACAAAAACAAAATCTGTTTTTTGACAGCTCTTCAAAGAGAGGACTATCTTCTATACAATAGGACCCTCAGAATAAGTTCAGTATCGGGACTACTGCAGAATCAAAGCTAAGAGTCCATCGTGCTGATGCTGAGCTCCATACAGTATATCCCTAAAACGAACTCTGAAAATTACACTTAAAAGAAAGGAGTGTATTTATTGAAGATTGTTGTCATTGTGACAAATAAACTCCTGAAGCAGACAGAAGCCTGAGCTTAAGGAAATCCAAACCTTAAAATGCTTGCCACTGAACCAAAAAATGAAAGGGGGTGGGGGGGGGGGAAGCAATGAGACGGGGAGCAACTTTTGACTTCCCGCTGTTATCCCATATGAGTTACCTTGTGGGAAGCTGGGAAAGAATATCAGAAATAT
>JANHJO010007897.1:185782-197744 GCA_032468235.1 Pseudoxyrhopus heterurus | reverse complement strand
ATTGAAGATAAGCAGTTGAAGACTTTTTAATATATACATTCTTAAATTGAGTTCTAGCACAGTTGTGGAGAAAACCAACTACATTATTATCTGGATCATGACTTTTAAATTTAAAGCAGCATGTTTAGGTCAGTGATATCCTAAGGGTATAAACTAACCTTAACATTAATGTGTCTTAATATTAGCAGAAACAAAGAAAATAACTGAGATTGTTTTCTGTAATGGCTTAATTTTATAGTTTTAATGTGTTTCATATAGAAATAATGATATAATTTGTTTTTTTCTATATCTGTTCATATCAGCGATGAACTGCCTTTCTTTATCACGTCCATAAATATCAAACTTTGTAATAAAATACTGAATGTTGTCCTACGATGTTCAGAATTTTTTATATTTATCCTTGTGTGACTGTTATGAATGGTTGTGGATTTGAGCATAGATTCACCTGCCTAGTTTATAACCACAACACACAAACACACATATATGTATTATTTGTTGCTTCTGCATGTAATTATTGCAGTGATGAAGGTGCATAGTGTAAACGCTTGATATTTGACCTACAACTAATGTGCTTTATGTTTATGCACATTAGGCTTAGCAATATGCACGCCACCATGCAGACTTTGGAGCATGATTTGAACACTGACTAGGATGACAGACAAGAATGGTTAGTAATACAGACCGCTGAAGTGGTTCTATTTTGACACTACTGAATCCAAATAATTGGGAGCCTTCCAAACTCAATACACATTAAGACTTCCAAAGATCCTGTGTCTATGTCAGACTCACCAAGAACTAGTATTCTCATATATTCTCATATAAAAGCTCTGCCTAGTTAAAAACATTTAACCAGGCAGAGCTTTTATAACTAGTGAAAATGTTGTAACTCTAATGGCAATAACTGTAACTAAGTAAATAAAGCCTATTTGGGCAGGCAATTAAAAAGAGCAGCCATATATTGACCTCATTACTAAAATGCTGCACTGTGAAACCAAAAATCAATCCAAGATCCTTAACCACTATTGGCAAAACCATAATTAGAATTTCAGCAAGAGGCTGAAAATCAGAACATCAAGGGGTGAGGTGGAAGTGATAGGCTAGTCCCAGAAACAGTCAAGATATTTTCAGCACCAAGTATATATTATTTTGGGAAATTATGAATCTTGTGAGAAGCTTTAAATACTGTAACGGAATCCTCTTTATTTCATATACAAATGCTGCTGGAACTCTGAAATCTTGATTTGGTCAGGATATGATCATCTAAAGATTCAGTTCTCCAAATTAAATCTTTGACAGGTAGCTCATTTATAGCCAACTTAGCTATCTCGCTTTATTGTTTCCCATGTTCTTGAGGTGGAGCCATGGTGGCTCAGTGGTTAAAAATGCAGAACATATCAGCTGGAAGACCCAAACGTTGTGTGATAGTTCAGCTTCTGTTATTTGCCCCAGCTCCTGCCCACCTAGCAGTTCGAAAGCATGCAAATGAGAGTAGATAAATAGGTACCACTTCTGTGAGAGGATAACAGCTTTCTGTGCACCTCAGCATATAGTTATGCTAGCCACATGACCATGGAAATGTCTTCAGACAATGCATACTCCCTTGGCTAAGAAATGAGGATGAGCATCTCCCCCTAGAATCAAAAACAATTGAACAATGGAAGCCTTTACCTTTATTTTATGTTCTTGAAAATGACAAAAGCTTACTTATAGTTTCAGATGCAAAAGCTCAGGTTAAGAGACAGTAATGGGATCTCTTCTGAGGATGATGACATATTTGGCATGCAGCATTTCTTTTGAATGTGAACTGGTTTTTCTGAGTACCACTGATGGGGTGTTGGGCATTCTTATCAGTTTTCTAGGATTTCTCTTCTGGCCAATGGTATTCCCAACATTATAACCTCCTTCCCCTACAGAGATAGATTTCTACAAATCCAAGATCTTCTTCATCTCATATTCCTCTTGTCACTTGACCTGGAATAGCAGTGGTGGTGGTCATACAGGTTGGGGTATGTTGAATGCACTAGATAGTCTGGAAAGAGAAAGGAATGGTATAATATGAATAATGTAAAGCAAGAGCTTGAATTCTATTCAATTGATTTGGGCCATGACAGAGAATGGAATGATGTATCTAGGTTCTATGCCTGACTTCATTTTATTTATTTATTTTATTTATTTTTATTTGTCAAAACAGATATATAGAGTGAAAAACATAAACATGAATGAAAAAGTATATGTAAATAAAAGAAACAGTAGGACAGGGATGGTAGGCATGCTGGTGTACTTATGCATGCCCCCTTACGGACCTCGTAGGAAAGGGGTGAGGTCCACAGTGGGCAGTAAGAGGTTGAAGCTGTGAGGGTTTGGGGCTGTAACAACAGAGTCAGATAAAGTATTCCAGGCATTAACTATTCTGTTGCTGAAGTCATATTTCCTGCAATCAAGTCTGGATTTCATCTAAGATTTCATCTAAGATTCATCTAAGTTCATTTAGGTTCTATACCTGACTCTTCACAACAGATGATTATGGACATACACATTTTCTGGTCCATCTGAAGGGATAATTCTTATTACTATCAACAATCTGCAAAACTGTTGTAATTGTGCTTTGCTCCAATTTCCTTCAAGGTGAACCACCTGAAATTTCTGGACTGATTTGTCCATATAGATACAAAATAAATTATACAGGAATACAAAAATAACTGATGACAGTATCTGTAATTGAAATGGAAGGTATCTATTCAGTGGGCAGATTATGGGAGTTTTA
Organism: Pseudoxyrhopus heterurus; assembly: GCA_032468235.1. NCBI lineage: Eukaryota > Metazoa > Chordata > Lepidosauria > Squamata > Pseudoxyrhopus > Pseudoxyrhopus heterurus. The sequence continues at coordinate 194,980 of JANHJO010007897.1, read as the reverse complement.
CTTAAATTATGTCAAGAGAATAGTATTATCCAGTTATCTTCTTGGTAACAGACACAGCATCTTAAGCACTGTTCAAGCAAGTCTTTGATTTGGTCAATTTGTGCAGTCTGTGCAGTTTGAATCAGAAAAATGGATAGTGCAAAGAGTACCTCTGCCTACAGAAGTTTTCCCAGCATCACACAGTGAACTATGCACCCATATTCCAATTATGAGATGTCATATGGCAGTAGTCTCATAGACTCAGTTTCCAAACATTGTGAAGTGATAATTGAGCTAGTTTCTAAGATCACATATGATCAAAGAAGAAAGAAAATGACTCATTTTTGAGAACAAGTTTACTATAACTAGAAAGTAATGTATGTAGGAATGTAATGTGCATTGGGAGAAGTCCAAAATGATTACTTCCCAGTGTTCCAAAAGTGTTGACAGGAGTATTAATAAATTTGTAAACTTAAATGGTGAGTTCTTCAATCTCTTGTATATACATAAGGTATATTTCCATGTAATGCTGCACTTCTGCCTTTACACAAGCACCCCAGAAATCTCGGCAAATTTGTTAAATCTTGAATGAATAAAATGTTCTCCTTCCAGATTCATAGCACGCCTGCGGGACATACCTTCTAAATTCATTGAATGGCAAATAGATTGAATCTCATTAAAGCAGGTTCTTTTGTTGAACTGAATATAGTCTGGGCTAAAAGCATCCTTCTGTTGCTTTACTTTATTCTGTATAAGACATGTGTTGTTGGTTATTTTAAATTTCCTGGGCTAGGACTGATGATTGTCCAAATTTTCAAGCTGCAAAATTTTCCACTCATAAAATCATGGTTACTTTTTATCCTCCAACTCTTCCCTAAACTCTGATTTGTGTGATAAGGCATCTTCTTTTCAATTCTTCCAATTAAAAGAATAGAATTTAGGGGGGAAAGTACAACAAATCAGTCTTGACTGAGCTTTTTGTACAATTTAGAGGTTTTCCAAGGTTTGGTGTGATGAATGGGGCTCTATTGGGTTGTTCATTCACTCTCTAAAGCTTCTTTGATAACTACACATTCCTTATCCCATTTCATTTCAGCCAGACTAAGTTTTTATAAATGGTACAGGTGTAGCAGCATTGCTCCAGATACATTCCTTTTTTATCAGAAGTAGTATACTGGGATAGGGATGTTTCAGCGTGGGATTTGATATGGTAAACTGTTAGACTGCTGGAAGGCTTTTTCTGCTATATTACATAAATTAAAGGATTATTAGCATGCATCAAGGCTGTAGAGCAGGGTTGTCAAACTTGCAGCATCACATTTTCATCACGTGATGTATTACAACTTTTTTCCCCTTCACTAAAACGGGGGTGGCCGTGGCCAGCTCATGACACATCTGGCCCATGGGCCACGAGTTTGACACCCCTGCTGTAGAGGATAGTTGAACATACCAGAACTTTTAAATTTCTCACATTGTATAGCTTATTCCTAATCTGGGTTCATGTCTAATCTTAAAATACAGAAGTCAAACTCAGGGAAAAATATTTTTATGCATCTACTAAAGTTGATAATTTAGCCATTGTTAAACTGTTTTCATTAGTATTCTTATATGTTTCTGAAATATATTAGATTACTATTATATGCAATCAGGAATTGATCTATGAAGTCTCAGCACATTTGTTTATGAAGTGTTGGAAGATGACTGAACCATCACATAATCCAAAACCACATAATAAATTCAGAGAAAGTATATCTGATGTGGAATTTGGTTTTCTATTTGCCTCCTTTTATAGAAATGTTGTTGTACATATGCTTGTACATCTAATTTAATGAAGCTAGTAGATGCAAAATGAATGGGTACAAGAATTTGAATTAGTAATTTTATACCTGGTAATTGTTACATCAATGCATTTCTCCAGACTGCCTTTTGACAAGCAAAATTGAGTGCAAAAGTAGTGGGCAAAATGGACTCCTTTTTCTATAGCTGTGGGACCTACAGCTCTGATTCTGGGAGAGATAAAATTGACCTGTTGGTATATTAATCCTAAGGTCAGCTTTATGGCACACAGATAAAGTTGGGAGGAAAGGTATAACTGATTACTTTTTAAAATCTCAAAATACTGTATTTGGTGGATAGAGTGATCTGAATATCTTTCTCAGTGGATTATGGTACTAGTATCTGAACTTCATTATGAAGAAATGAAATCTACCTTTTCCTCAATATTGGGATTATGGTAACCAAACCCTTGGGCATTTGAAAAGGATGACCTTTGGTTAGATAAAATTGTAATTGCTTAGTATGGACTTGAATCATAATTACAAAGGTCAGGATTATAGGATCCAAAAGCCTGGACAACTGTCAATAGCATCCACCACAGTCTGCATCCACATCAGCCTTTGGCCTAGCTTGTGAGTAGAAATTGAGTTCCAGGTGCCTGAAATTATTAGAGGTCTCTGAAACTATCAAGGCTAAGCAATAATGGAAAACCGTTCATCTCTCTTAGTATTACAGGAGTAGAAAACTGAAAATGTTCAAATATTAGCAAGAAAGAGAGCTTAACTTGAAAACGTTATCAGTATTCTGCTTTCCTGCTATCTAGCGCCTCCATTTCCTGACTTAGCTGAGTTAAAATAAAAGATTCATATCTTTCTGAAAGATAGAGTTTGTTTTGGCAGCTCATAATAAGACACATGCTTCCTTTTCAGTGTCACATCTTTTCTTTTTTGGAAAATCATAGGTGTGTTCCACCCAGCATCATGGACTCTGCTACTGCAGACTTGGATGCAAAGTTTTTAAAATAACAGTATGTTATTTAAATAACAGTATGTAGGTGTGTACATGTGTGTGTATGTACAGGCATTTTCTCAACTGAATTCTGATCTTCAAGCTGATTTTTATACTAATACAACCACATGAATAGTTAAAATGGGTGTTGTCTTGCCTCTTCCTAATATACTTCATCAATTAGGCTTTCCTGAAATTGGACCACTAATGCTGGTTCATTCAGCCTTTAATCTAAAATCACAGGTATATTGTAGTTCAACATAGACTTTTGTAAACATTGAAGGTCTAACTGTATTAGTCTTTGAGGAAGAGTCTTCAAACATTCTCACAAAGCCAGTGAAATTTGTTAAGAGTTCTGCTTCAAGACATAAAGAAATGCATATTTAGTTCCCAAATTGGTAAAACTCCAAACCCAAGATCAATTATTCAGATCACTTTATATTAGAAATGTAGTAATGTAAAAATCTTTGGATTCCTTTCCCATTTTTTGAATGAAAAACTTGGTATTTTAGGCAAGTTAGAGGATGAGGCAGGAGGAGTTTAAGCAACTGACTCAATGGATGCTGCATTGCATGACAAGTGCAGCTGTCCCAAAGAATTTGGTTTTCTTGTATTAGCCCCAATACACTACCTTAGCTAAAGAAGATCTCACATATTGCCAGATTCTGACAGGGTTAAATAGAATAGCCATTCAGTCAGTCAGTATTAAGCCAGGTTGTAAAACCATAAATTAAACCAGAATTGTTGAATTAGTGTTGAAAAAACATAGGCAAATATAGTATTACAATTCCTGCAAAGAATCAGTGTTTCAAGGAGTGAAATGTATGCAGTAATTGATATTAGCCCAAGTATCAGCAATGCTGAAAAGACTTTGAGCACCATAGATAAATTTGTTCCAGCTAGGCATGAACCATCTGGGCAACCTTAACACAATCCTCTATATTCTATATCAGGGGCGACAAACTTGTGGCCTGTGGGCCGGATGCATCATGTGTTGGCCCCACCCCGCTCGGTTTAGCGAAGGGGGAAAAAGTCCCGATACATCACGTGACGCTGCCATGATGACACGAGTTTAACACCCCTGGTCTAGATTAAACTATTTTCCCTGATGTGCTGGACTTTTGTCTTTATGCAGGCAGTATATTATCCCACTATTTACCATTCTATAGCTGTTTGTTTTTACTGACTATAAATTGTTGTAATATGATTTTTTCCCCTGACTTTGCTTCATAGTGCATTCAGTACAACAGTTTCTAAAGAGGTTGAATTAGCATGATACTGCACATGGATCTGATAGATTGGTGAGGTAACAGTAATGCGAGACTAGTTTGTCTCAGAGAAATTTTTGTGATATTAATTTTTGTGTGATTAGAGAAATTCTTTTCAATTCCCCCCGCCCCAAAACTTGTGAACTTAGAGCTGCATGCATCCCCTCTACAATTTGTCATATTTGGTACTGGTTCTTTTGTCCTGTTGTCCAGGAATGGGCATTTCTTAAGTACTTGCTCAATTTTTGATGTTTGGATCTAGTTTGGAATAGTTCTCTCTTCTACTGCTTCTCTATTAGCTTTATTGGCAGTTAACTTAAATATTTTTAAAATTGATATTTTACAGCATTCTGCTGCTTTAGTATTTGTATTGTACTGTGAAGAACAGCATATGAATACTCAAGAAGAGTCCCTGGCTCTATGTCTGAGCACAACTCTCTGCATACTTAATTTTTGGTTCTGATGGCTGGAGATTCTAGAGTTGTAGCTCAGAAAAATCTAGCAGGAAAGAGCTCCAATAATGGCTTTGCTATAAATTGTTTTGTCTAGATGAATTTATACCACATTTTTCGAAGTATTCTGATTAAAAGTAAAAAAATCCACATAGTTGAGAATGATCATTATTAACCATGGGAGTATTAAATAATGATATTTATTATTTCCTTATTCCTTCTCTATTAAATCTGGATTGTGAAACCACAGATTCTCGTTACATTCAAAGTAGGAACTGTGACTTGATTTTTTTTATTACAAGTAGAGGCAGAAACTAATATCTGGTTTCACAGTACATATATAATGGGAAATTAAGGTTTAATAAAATCTTGCCGTTTCTAATCCTGGTACATAAGAGATGAAACGAATGAATAGAAAAGAATAATGATTTGATTCAGAAATCATACAATGATATTTTCCGCTATTAAATCCTAACAATTTCTTTTTGTGTAAGAATATGTTCAAAATTTTAGTATATTTTTACTGTAAAAATAATTTTGGAAACCACTTAGGTAAATTATCTTTAACATATTATCAATTTAGTAGATAGGTATATTGTATGCAAGGTGAGCTTTAATGGGATTTTTTTTTAGTACCGATGGAATGCTGAACTGTTCTTGTCGCTCTTAGGCACTCCCATGTTATCAACTCTGGAGATGTATGTGCATTTTGTATGATTCGTTGTTTTATAAAACAACGTAAATTTAAAAAGTACCCACCTATTATTATTTCTCTACTCTCAAATGTTGGATAATGCATAGATATGTATAGAGCTACTATTACAAAAATCCAGCTGTCCAGTGGTCTATGCTATTAACTTTACAATTCCATACTGTTGTCCAGTATCAGCATTGTTTTATTCCCCACATGAAATGGGTTGTATCAGGGTGAAAATGAAGTTATGCACTTTTGAACTTCAGATTGATATAGTGTTCACTGAGGTAGAATCTGTTGCCATTATGTGCTTGGTATGGTTAAGTTGCAACATTTTTTAAATTACTAATATGCTAATTTGAAAATGAAAGTCCGCATTGATGCTTGTAGAACTTTTCAGTAGAGAAGAGATTCCTATATGATTCATAGGCATAAAGGGGAACAACAACCTCATTTTCCCAGTGTGTATTATGCTGGATTGTGAGTATCCTCTCAGTTCTCAATGGAACTGAAGGCCCATCATTAAAGCTGCCAATGTAACTGGTATTTAACTTGCTGCCATATGGCATTCTTATTGCAGGTTAGAAATTAAATGGATAAGGAGATTCATTTTGTGTTATGGAGATGGAGGTGTTGCCCAAGATATGTGAAAAACTGTTTTTTTTACACATTGATGCTTACTACCCTGTGGTTTTGTGTGTTCTAAGTCCTTCAGAATTAGGAGTCTAATTTGTTTATTCTATAAAATTGTAGTAAAAATCTTCAGAAAAAGCAATAACACTTAGAACTGGGCTATGTTATGTGATATATGTGTTGTGTTTTGGTGTTCTTGAGAACAACTTTGTACAGTGCCTGTATAAGAAGACAAGAATGCATAGGGATAGCTGGAAAGTGCCCATTTAATTATTGGCTTTGTTTTTGTTAATGATCGTCTCCATTTGTTTTTCAGTCTTAATCCATTCAGAAAAAGTATTTTCAGACTTTCAAAGCAATATGGAAATGCTTTCAGCAGAAACTGTTGTAGCTGTTTTTGCTACTTCTGTATTTTATAGTAGTTTAATCTTTGGCACAATTGGATTTGCAGAACTACAACTATTTTTAAATGTAAAAAAAGAGTTTTAGTTACACCTAACGTGTATACATGTAATATTTCATGATATAAACTATTCAGCTTTTGTTTAATAGCTTGTGGTGGAACTAATAAACTAATTTGCCATGTTGTTTCTTGCATGACTGAAGTCGCTGATTCAGTTTCTTTTAAAGCTGAGGAGAAATTAGATAATGTGGCCAGAGTTCCACTAATAAGGTATTAGTGTTTTGCATTGTATGGACCACAGAAACTGTCATTAAAAACACTGTGGCTTATTAGAATGAGCAAACTGCCATCATCTATGGATCGCATCTTCTGCACCAGAATGTTTTGTACAGTGGTTTCATGTGAAAAATAGGGTCAGATCGAAATTATAAAGCATATGCTGTAAAAAACAATTTAAAAGTTTCATCTTTCAGGACAAACAATAAATGATACATAACAAGGGTTGTGGTTGCTTGACTTTATGCAATTTCAATTGGCTTAACTAATACTTAGTCCCGTAACTACATTACAGCAAAATCATGACAATGGAGAGTTTGAGCCTATTAGAAGTTTGTAGTTTCCAAACATTGCTTTGCAGGTTGGGGAATGAGATACCTCAATTGAGAGAACTGATAAGGCATTCTGTGGGTGTTGTATGTCTGCCCACACTTCATAAGATGTGGTTTTTGATTCAGTGTTCCTTCCTTGGAGGCTCGATTCAACACAGAAATTCTCACCTTCATTAAATCAGAGCTTTTACCTGTGAATTGGAGATCTGTAACTTAAAGTCAGGAAACAGAGTTCCGTGGTTCTGTTGTCTTACACATCTGTACCCATCTGTTTATTTTAGTTTCCTATTATTATGTGACATTAATGTTGCTAATTAAGAAGAAAACCTTTTTTTCCAACTATGGAGCAACTCTCGCTCTCTTTCTCCATGTACCACCTATCTCATATTAGAAGATGACCTTGGCATTTGGATAGTGCAAAGGAGAAGACACTTGTCCAGATACCATGGCACCAGATAAAGCTGTACATTGCTTTAAAGATATAATACCAGTTTGATTTTGAAATAGTTCATTGAAAACCAATGACAAAGTATTCAAGACATGCAAAAATAATCATAAAATTCTTTGGGGCCTAATTTAAATTTACAGTTCTATTCTTAAATTAGCCCATGTAAAATGTGCAATAATCTAAAGTTATGGAAATGTGGACAAGAGCCAAATTATATTTATTCAGATATGAGCATATATGTATCAGTTTAAAGAGAAAATACACTTCTGTAACTGTATCCAAAGAGAACGCCAAATTAAGAATCTTTAGAGGCAAATTCTTCCATACTAGATTGGATGTAACTCATTTGATAGCCATTATGTGTACACCATCTTATTTGGAGTGATTATTTTGTTTATTGGTTTGCGTGCAACCAGTTATTGTTAGATGGAAACTGTAGAATAATAGATTTGGATAGATGTCTTTAGGTTATCAGATCCATGTGTAAATGGAGGACAACAGAGAGGCAAGTTCAGATTTGAGTCTTACTTATATTAGTGATATCTCAATCCATATCTCAGATAATCTCTCCCTGTTGTTTTATATAAAACTTAAACATTAAAGAAGATAAAAGATGCTTTCTAAAACCCATTGTTTAGCTATGTAGAGGCATAGCAAAACTCTTTCTTTATCACCTTAAGCCAATCATCCAAGTGCTACAGTGATTATGTTTCTATGATACCATCAAGTTGTAACCTAGATGAACTGCCCAGAAATTTACTAAGGTTAATGGTGTTGAAAGTCTTATCAGAAGTGCAAAGCCTTGTTCTTTCCATTCAGATAATCTTGCCAGTTGATCAGTCCAGTTCAGTTTTGAAACCTGATTAAAATGAGGCTAGAAAAGCAAATTCATCCAAGATTGTATGTAGTTCCCTGGTGACTTTTTTCCCCCAAGCACCTTGCCCATTCATTAGCCCATATATGAACTCTTGAATGTAAGAGGATTATGCTGGATCAGACTAGAATCTTGTCAGATCCATTGTTGTTGATATACGTAACTTCTGATACTGGAAGACATACTATATAACCAAGTGACTGGTAGGTATGAATCGTTATTATTCCCCTTGAATTTATATAACCCAGTCTGAAAACTCCCCTTATTTTTATATGTTTGCTACATATCAGACAATCTTTTTGTAGAAATAATTCCTCTGATCAGTAGTAGGAATCTGTAGATACATGAAAGGTGAGAATAGAATTTAATCTAGTTCTTGCAATAGACTTAGTTTTTCTAGTTGGAATAGTGTCTATTGGTTTATTTTGGACCTATATAAAGAGGGACACAAATTGGGTATATTTTTAACATTTGAAGATTTCAGTAATTTACTGGTGAATTACAACTTTGTATATTTTGACAGTTTATCAGTAAAGGGTGAAAGTTGAATAATTTTAGGAGCAATTCTCTGGGGCTTATTTCATTCCCACAACACAAGGAAGAATTTGAATTGGGGAAACTGATTTGTAACTACAAGTAGTTGTACAGTAGATTTTCCTCCTCTTAAATTCTGTCATTCTTACTTTCATAATACTTATCATTAGATTTATAGCCCATATTTCTGATTATGTAAGCATTATGTAAGGCTTAGAATAATTAAAAATCTAATTAGAATTTAAGATACAATACCTGGATTTCTCACTTCCAAAAATTATTAAGTCTAAAAAATAACCATCAATAAAATACATCCTTGGGGTTAGAAACTAGAAGCCCAATTTAAGGGCTATTAAAACTTAAAACAATATTAAAGACTGAATCTTATCCCCTGAAGAAATTATGGCTATAGTAGTAGGATTCATAATAACTGGTTGCATCTGCAAGCTTGTTATTTCAATTGCCTAGTGTGGTTCATTGCTACTTCTTCTCCCATCTGATATTTGAGGGTGTTGGACAAC
>JANHJO010007897.1:143321-166427 GCA_032468235.1 Pseudoxyrhopus heterurus | reverse complement strand
CATGCCGGCACAAGTATACTTCCTTTAAAGAAAAAAAAAACCCGAGCAAGGCCAGGTAATCAGCTAGTTTTAAATAATGCAGAAGAATTTCCCACTTCCAGTGAGCAGATGGCTCTTGACCATTCAAGATCAGCCTGGATTTATTCCCTGGCAACTTTTAAGCAAACCAAAACAACACCAGCAAAAAAAAAAAAATCAAGATATGTTTCTAAAAGAGTTCCTAAGCCTTAGCTAACACAAGAGTTTTTATCTTTTTTGTTTTCCCCCAGATGCAAACATAATCTTCATCCGAGGCACGACACCGTCAGTCCATTGGCCTTCATATGTTTTCTCTGACAGTCCTGGGTGCATCCAACTGGCAGCCCAGGCTAAACTTCCAGGGGAAACAGAATGACACTGCCAGCTTTCCAAGACCAAAAGGCGTGTTAACAGCAGGCACCACAACAGCTATCAGAATGCCACATTTATTTACAAATTGTTAGTTAAAGTACCAAAAGTTGGCTCTGGAAGGGGAAACTCAAAGGGAAGTGGTTGACATACGCTCAATTTTCCTACCACGGGAGAAATAGCTTTTCTCTATGGTTTATATATCCCTCCTTCCTCCTGTTGTTCTTTTTTTAATTTTTAATTTCTGCTTTGACCAGATTCTTTTTCTTGGACAGAGCTGCATTTTCCCACCTGCAGGCCTTGAACTGTGCGGCTAGATCTGCCACGCTCCGGGATGGCACAGGATTGCCAATCCTTAAAATGGAGTCAACATGGCTCTTGTAACAAGCTGTTCCACAAGCTGTCACTCAACTTTAATTCCAGAGAGCTGTTTACACAGAGCTTGATCTTTCCTTAGGCTTATCCCAGGCTGTCCAAGTACCAGGCACCATCTCAAGTCCAGAAGAGTCATCGTTTCAGCTGTGATCACAGAAAAAAGAACAAGGAGACAGAAGGAACCGCTAGAACACTTTCTGTACATGATTTAGAGCTTCTCCTGGGTTTGAACCAGTAGTGACAGCTGCAGCTGGTTTTGGAGGGAGGAGAGAAAAAGGAGAAAGGCATAGGAAAATCTGTCAATCTTACTTTGGGACAAGAGCCGCTCTTGCCTGCCAAAGTAAGACTGCCCAGTTCTGCCTTAAGGGCAAAAATGTGGACGGAGGCAGCTGAGCTTGATTTGTTGAGTTGAAATAAATGCAAAAGAATGACATAAATATGAAAACGAACCCTTATGCATGATACAGGTGCTCAGATATATGTTCCACTCAATCCATGAAATTTTGAGTTTTTATAGCAATAGTGATGGCTGTTCTGTCCCACGCCCAAAACACTCGGATGGATACCAATTCTAAAAGGTGCAGTGTTTTTTTTATTAAACCAAACTCAAAAAAGCAGTTCTTCAGAACCAGTATCAGAACCAGGACCATGATACTTGACTCACACCAGAATAGTTAGTTGTTCTTTGCAAAGGGGTTGTTCCCAACCACACACCTTTTATTCCCTCTAGGGTGTGGTCAATTACTGGTTAGCTGTAGCTCGACCTCTCCCCTTCCGGCGTTGCAGCCTTTGCTGTTGCCTCATTAATCGCCGGGTTCTGGCGTCAGCTAAGGGCTCCTCCCCACTGCTCTCAGAATCCACCGGCTCCTGCTGGCTCGTGGAGGGACCAGCATTTGGCATGTCAACAGCCGATTCCTCCTCCTCCTCCAACACTGTGTCTATCTCTCCCTTGGAGTTTAAATCGGCTGCCAGATCAGCAGCACACTGCGGAACCACAACAACAGTAATGAGATTCAATAAGTTTGCACCTGTTCGCGAGAACTGGTTGTTAACTTTCTGAGCAGTTCAGAGAACCAGTTGTTGGAAGAAATCTCCTTTTGTTTTTTCCATTTTACAGGGCTAAGGAGTAGGGAGGGAATGGGGATTTTGCAGTATCCTTCCCCTGCCACACTTACCAAGCCACGCCCACCAAGCCACGCCCACCAAGCCATGCCCACAGAACCAGTAGTAAAAAAATTTGAATCCCACCACTGGATTTTGTTTTTAAAATGTTTGCTATCTTTTTTGATAACTTTGTAACTTCTGTGTTCCAAGAATTTTTATTTGATTTCATCTTATTCTTTATCCAGCATAATATTGTTAACTAGAAATGTATATTTTCCATAAAACCAAGTCACGGTAACATTCTGTCCTTGAATTCCTTGGCACAAGTATGTCATTCTGTGTCATTTTGTGTGTACTTGATAGTGTGAGGGGCTACAGGAGGGAATCGACAACTCCACATGGGAATTAATGTCATTCACACACCCTGTGGAAATGACTTTTGAAATGCATATAATCTCAAACATGCAAATGAGAAGCTTGCTTCACCCTGTTTAATATGAATGATAGCTTCTGAATAGCTATTATTACATGCCACATTTCAGCAATTACGTTGTTCCCAGTTTGTCAGTCTATTGTGCCAAAAAATCAAAATCAAAATCCACATGCAGTAAAGAAAAGATAGTTAAAAAAACAAAAACAAAACCCTCTTCTTCTGCCCCTTTTGCTTTCAAACTTGCTGACTACTTGTCTGATCAGTTCCAAGTGAGGGCTTTGTGCTTCATTTGATCTAGAAAACAGCAGTCTTGAAGGAAGAATGAATACTGTTTTCTTTATAGAGGAAGAAAGTGAAAAATCCTAGTGTGTCTGTTTGTTTGTTTTTCATTACCATTAGTTTGAATCTAGATTTCTGAATGTAATTACAATAGTAGAAATTACTCATTGATTATCACTCAAAATTGGTGATAATCAATTTAAAGCAATTGGCATTTCCTCCTCAGAAGATATTACCTAGCTGAGTAATGAAATGTTTACAAGAAAAACAACCAAGCTCAGAGAGCACTGAGGACCCCACAGTTCAGCCCTGAGCTACAAATTTTCTATCTCGTTAAATTTCAATTTGCTAGATTACTGAAATACTTTGAATACATATTTGAGTCTGCTTTCACTTTGTAGATGAACAATTCATTTTAGTAGTGGTAGAGGAAATACTGATCATGATTAGAATACACCTTCAAGAGTTTCAACTTCGGAACATAAACAGCAGCCCAGCGGTACTTTGGAAGGACTTCTTTGAAGCTCTCTTCTGTCCCAGTCTTCATATATTAAAGGCATACTAGTACCAGCTGCTGGGACTTATTCAGAGACAGTTCTTATGATAGACAAGTGTTGCTGGGCAATTTACTCAGCAAGTAATCATTTTAGATTCTTGTTCATCTCATGATACTGACTGTGGTTTGAGCTGAGGGCAAAGCTCCACGCAAATTACTTTCAAAATTATTAGTCTGAATATCCGGGACAACTAAAAGTAAAATTTCCAAAATCTTCTGCACTATATTTTGCATCTGAGGATCTGGGTATTTTTGCTTTGCTGAGAGGAGAGTGGAAGAAATGCTAGATTGTTATTGTCCAACCATCTAGGAAAGCTTTATCTTTCCTAAGATCATGCATTCAAACTGAGAAGTGTATTGCCCCATCCCAAGCAGTGAGAGAACAGAAAGACCTTATGGGTCTTGCAAGAATGAAAATTGTTGTCTGTGTACAGAGCTAAGTGAGAGAAGGAATTGATCATTGGGAATTGATGCTATTCTCATTTTGCCATGGGGTGCTGGCAGCATGAAGACAAGCAAGTTTGCTTTTTCTTTCTTTTCATTCTAAGCCCTAATGTAGTTGAGAGGAAGGGTTGACAGATAGAGGTAGGAATGCCTCCATTCCTCCCCCTCCTTCCTAGTTTTTAAAAGTTGTAATGGAGATTATCCTTTTACAGTTTAAAAGTTTTAATGGGGAAATACATAAAACCTTATTGGCATTATTTAATCTTGAAAATTAAAATTGGAGGATATTCTGAAACTTTCTATAAAGGGTGGGAGTAGAATTACTCTCTGTTACTATATCGGAGAATTCAAGTATGACAGTCTTTCCTAATAATGAACTCATATAGTGCTAATGGTTTTGAAGAAGTGAGCAATCTTTTCCACTGTTGACCTCTTTATGTGGTTTATGTAGTCTCTTGCAATTTTGAATAGAAAGGTTTTAAGAGCCAATGTGGTATAATGGTCAAATGCTGGACTGTGACTGGGAAGACACTGATTCAAATTTGCTTTCAGCCATGAAAACTTTCTGGCGAGTTTGGACATGTCACATTCTCTCAGCCGAGCCCGCTGAATAGAATTGATCCTTGAGGACAGAGGAATTGAAGCAGAGAATGTTGAGTAAGCAGCTTTGAGCTCATTGAGGAAAAGTGGGATACATACCGTATTTTTCAGAGTATAAGACACACTTCCCCCCCAAAAGAGGCTGAATAAATCGTCTTATAAATGCGTCTTATAAATCAAATGTAGCCCCGCCCACCATTTTCGCCCTCCGCACGTCGTGTTTTTGGCTTCTGTGCCTTGCATTTTTGGCCTCTGTTCCTTGCGTTTTCAACCCCTGAACGCTCTGTTTCCAACCCGTTCAAGGCTGCAGGGATCGCCAGAGCACATTGCCCCCGATCGCTTCCTCCATGCATTGTGCTTTTGGGCGTTTTTGGCCTCTGCACTTTGCGTTTTCAGGCGGTTCTGCTTCAGGCGGTTCTGCTTTCTGAGAAGATCAGCTTCATGGTGGAAGCAGCTATCAGCGCGCACAACAGCTGATTGGGGGTACCCGCCACCAACCACCTGTTTGTGCTGAATCAGGTGTGCTGAAATGTGCTGAAGCTGACCAGGCTGTTTGCTGAGGATGCTTGCCAGATGAATACCGATGGATGCTGGTAAGCAGAGGCAGAATTTTTTTTTCTTATTTTCCTCCCCAAAAACTAATGTGCGTCTTGCACTCCGGAGCGTCTTATACTCTGAAAAATATGATATTTAACAAATAAATGAATACCTTTGTGTTCTGTGTCTGGAAGATTCATGTATCTTTGCTCATAATTGTGTGTGTGTGTGTGTGTGTGTGTGTGTGTGTATGTGTTTTCTCAATTCTTTGTGTTCACAAACCTTTTGTGATCTAGAAATTGTAAACCTTCACCTTTCCTAACTGTTCTGCTCTCTGATCGTATTGGCATGCAGTTCTTATCTCCACTAGCACAGTGATAGTTGCATATAACTATTGGAAGAGTTTCTCACAGCTTTTAACCTAACATTTTTAATATAGCATTGCCTGTCTCTAATGAAAACGTTGAATTAGATAGCTGTAGCAAAGTTTTTTATGATAGATGATTTTCCAGCCTAATTCATTTACTTTTACTCCCTATGCCCAGCATCTTTCCTGCAAAGTGTCAGTAATATAGGAGAGTGAGTTTGGTTCTAGAGGTCCTTTTACAATAGTTTCCTAACTACCTCATAGTGTCTATGAAGACACTATGTGTGCTTTCAGATATGTGTGTGTGTTCTTTCAAACCAGTGTTTTGCTTCTGGAGATCGTCTGCGCATTTTTCTTGGTAAGGCTTTTAAAAGTGGTTTGCCGTTGACTTGTTCCTAGGGCTATGAGAGAAACAGACCGGCCCAAGATCATCTAGTTAGTTAAGGTAGAACTAGAACTCACAGCTTTCCAGCTTCTAGCCACATGGCTTCTATCGACTACATCAATTTGGCTCCGCCTAATTAGAATACTGTCTACAAATAGGACATTTTAGGATATTTGTTAGATAAATTTTAGATTACCTACAGGTGCCTTCAATCAGTCACTTCCTCACTGGTTTACATCCAGAAGTGTTCCTGTACAAAGAATGAAGGCAAATATATGCTTCCCAGGATAATGTTGCAGGATCCAATCTGAGTCAGTCAATGGGACTAGAGGTTTAGTCTTCCAAGCTTTCAGACTCAATACTGGAGCTCATCATCAGAGAACTTCCATCTCAACAGCATGTGTGTTTTGTACTATTCTATGAGTAGTATTTATGCGGTGCCTGGTTGTGTGTGACTTTTTAGTTGTTAATAAGGTTGTTGATTAGGTTGTTGATGGCTGGTTGTTAAGTTGTTGGCACTTGTTTCCTTGTGCTGTCAAGTCCTTGGTTCTAAAGTACCTGATAAGCTGGTGGTAAATCAGCGCTCCTGTTGACTGACAAGGGGCATGTTTCCCAGGCTTCAACCATTTTCTTGGCTATTTTTGTACCCACTCAGCCAACAAACTTAGTAGCTGTGATTTTGAAGTTATGCCCCTGTTCATTGCAATGTTCCTGTACAATTTGCACATATCAAACAGTAGTTGTGCATTAGTGCCTGTTCTTATTAACAATGCTTGAACACAATGCAGATGAACAACACTGTCTCTGTATTAATTTGCATTGAGAAACTGGGTTTTACTCTGTAAATTTTCATGAGGTAGTGGTTCTCATTGTACTATACTACTGCTATATAAAGTACTCAGTTCTTTGTTTTAAGTAGTTCAAGAGCAGATTAGTACCTAATTTATATAATTTAGTATGCTAAAGGCTGACTGGCGGATATTAGTGTGTGTACTTGACTGAAATAGTTTATGATCTCCTTGTTAATTATAATAAATGTTATGTTTATTTTCCCTTTGGTATGAAATGAAAATTCTATTGAAAGATGTGTGCAGCATTTGCACTTAATATTGTGTTTCCTTATATATGGATATTGGCTAGTTTTTTCTCTTTTTTTGAGTGAAAAACAGATACAAATATGAAATAAAAAATAAAATAAAGTAATGAATTTATTTTATTAATCAAATTTATATAGCCACCTATCTCAATGAAGGCAACTCTGGGTGGTACACAACAATAATATAATAATAATTGTTTCTTGGTTACATAGGATTATACACGTTAAAGAAAAGAGGAATAAAATTCATGTTTAACAATCCACATGATATTTGCTTGGTTATTTGTTAACTAGCACTACATAAAAGGGACAGTTTTTCCAAAGATCTTTTGAAGCATCTTCTTGATTTCGGGTGAAATTTTCATTTCTTCAAACAATTTTTGTGATGACTGGAGAGCTAGATTAGTATTATGATTAAACTGATAGCATCATCAATTCACACTTGCATGTTTGTTTAACAATTTGCTATATCTCTGTCAAAGAACTTTATACGAGAGGTTTCTTGACATCGGAATGGGACAACTTGCCACGGTCAACTTGCCACAGCCAACTCTCTGCAGCCAACTTACTGCGGGACAACTTGCCACAGCCAGCTCGTCATAGGACAACTCCCTGTGGGACAATTCCACAATTTAATTTAATTATTTAAAATAATTAAAAAATATTTTAATTTTTATCATTAACATTTCATTTTGTCTCACCTTTTGCATCCTTTCTTTAATGATCCTATTCCATTATTTCTTTGATATTACTATAACTTTTACCCTGTGGCGAGTTGTCCTGCAGTGAGTTGGCCATGGTGAGTTGTCCCACAGCGAGTTGGCCATGGCGAATTGGCTGTGGCAGGTTGGATACACTGAATTAGCCATGATGAATTGCTCATGGTGAGTTGGCCAAGGTGAGTTGGCTGCAGCGAGTTGTCCTAGACCTTCTTGATATCATTGTCTTCTATCTGTAACAGTCCTAAATTTCCTTTTCTCATAGGAACACTATTAAGAAAGGGAAAAATAGCCAAGTGATGTATTTGATTGGTAATGGTTTTATTAGCAAATGGGTCAAAAAACTATATTTTAAACTTAAAAATAGTCAGTGTATAAACTTATTCTTTGAAATCCAACTGCAAATCTCCTTTGCAAAGGAGACAAAGGAATAAAACATCACTTATTAGAATGCTATCCTCAATCATAATTTAGAACCTGCAGTTCATATCTTTGCTCAGATATCTTGTTATTTCTTTCTTTATAAAGGTGCTGCTAGCAAGTCATGATGGTTGAATCAGCCTCAGAGACAATACGTTCTACACCCTCCGGTCAAAATGGTGTCAGCAGCCTAAATAATCCAACTGATGGAGGAGGAGGTGGTGGGGGTGGTGGAGGCGGCGGTGGAGGAGGAGGATGTGGAAGAGAGGGAGGAGCCAGTGGAGAAACCAATGGAGAAATGAGCTCAGTGGAACTCCTCCATTTTCAGCAGCAACAGGTACTGTGGATTTTATTCTTTCATTTTCTTTATTTCCCTTGCTCATTTCTCTTCAGTTAAGTAGGTCTTAACTTGGAGAATATTGCAGATAATGGAAATGGAAATAGAAAAGTTATAAATCAGCTAAATAACCTGAACATGGTAGGTCTCACATTATATTTGTTTTCTTGCATTCATAAACATGTTACTCCTAAGTCCTGGGTGAGAAGAATCATTCTCATGGCACATCTTTGTTGGTGTCTGATGTTTTTAACAGAACATTCATCCATGGGGGCTATTTGACTGCATCTGCTTACTAATATATCTTGCTAAAATTTTAGGATTTAAGGTACAATCCTAGTGCATGATTGTTCCTTAAGTTGTCTCTCTACACAGTTGAGAAGCCACATGTTGGCATCCTTAGAAATACTGCTTTACTGACAAAATAAAAATGAGGGAATTCGAAATGACCACCAACACTCTAGAAATATGCCAATACTTCCCTCATTTTTTATTTATAAAAGCAGTTGTCAATTTAGTTATATGTTTATGCTCTGTATCTCTATGCTCGGTTTCATAATGTTGTGCTTCAATTTTGTTTTATAAATAGCATTTGAACAATGGGTTCAAACAAATTTTGCAATTTTTTTTATAAAGCCTAAAGTTCCTTTCATTTCAGCTACTATAGTCAATAACTTAATAAACATTCATTAGTACATATTTGAATGATTATTTTATAGGTGAAGATATGAGCAAATGTTAATTTGAAATGATGCTTCATGTTTTAAAAGGCAGTGATAATAAATATGTTAGTAATAGCCTATCCTAATAGATCTAATGTAATGTAACACATCAAGAAAACATGCATATAAAAATATTGTACATCTAAATCCTGTTGACTGTCATAATCTGATATTTGTGTTCCCTCCACCATCCAACTCTTATATTTCTTCACTTACTTTTAGATAGCTCTATAAATGCAGAGGCAGTTATAAAGTTCATGAACATCTAGTTGCCTTATTTTGAACACTTATTAACTATAGAGTTGATGGCACTTCACTTGTAAATGCTATATTGTCTATCCTTAAACTGCTTTTTAAAATGAAATGCCTGGATTGGCAAAGTTGTCATTTTAATTTTATATATTATACACACACACACATATACGTATATACTTGTATACATACATACATACATACATACATTCATACATAACATAAATCTTGACGACCTAGCTCCCTCCCATTTCCCCGATTTCTTACTTGCTCAATTTACCATTTATATAAAAATGAAAGCGGCTGTCCCAAAAGAAGGTTGCCAAAAAAGTGAAGATTCCACCAATAGAAAATGCTACCTGTCATCTCAACCATTCAGAGCGATACAGTAAGCAACTTCTGCTTGCAGTGAAAATGTTGTAATGCAACAGTTGTGTCATTTGGTGTAGTTGCAGCTAGACAAGATCCGAGCAAAATCCTTCGAAAGGATTTAAAGATTATTTGAATAGCTTGCAATTAAAAAAACTTCTGTTCATTAGCAGTCACTAATGGCATCACAAACAATAAATATATTAAAATATATCCATGTGTGTTCCTAGGACATCATAAATATAATAAGAATTTGCCATTCCAATTGCTAATTTTAAGAGTGTGGGATATTTTTAAGCACAGTTGGGGAGATATTGTTAAAGTTCCATTATCTTGTAGCTATATCAAGTATATAAAGATGGACCAAGTATCATTTGCATTTATTGTTTCTTATTGGAATTCTTAAGAAGGACAGCTTGCTGTTTGTCCATACATCTATCTATCCATCCATCCATTTACCCTCTTCTCTCTGCCAAAGGACTCTAATAGCACTTGACACTGAATGCCTGCTAGTGTAGTTCTGCATTACACAACTGCATATGGTTGTTATATTGCTGTGTATCAGTTGTTTTGTATGCTGACTTTTGTTAATTTTGCTTTGCCTGCACCTTTGAAAATGACAGTCCCAGTGATTCTAGAATTGTTTGTGAAGTGATATGTACTTGCTACATAGTTTATTAGGCATTCAATATGAGTAGGTTCCCCAAAAAAGTGTTCTATCTACCAAGTACAACTCATCTTATCTATCATAATAAGAATATAACAAATCAGGAAAATAGTTGTCAAAATTTTCAAATACCGTGTTTCTTAGAAAATAAGACAGGATCTTATTTTCTTTTGATCGCTGAAATAAGCTTTTGGCCGTAGTTTCGGGGAGGTCTTATTTTTTTTGAGGTGCAAGAGGATCGTCTCCTTAAGGTGCAGGAAGGGCTGCCTCCTGTGCTGGCCATGCCCACCCCTTCACTAGGGATTACTTTTGGCATAGGGCATAATATTAGCCCCCGCAAAAAAATTAGGCTTGGACTTATTTTTGAAGTGGGTCGTATTGTCTGAGAAACGGTATATAGATAAGTTATAGCTTAGTGAGATAATTAGTGTCTTCATATAGAAATGCACTTAAACATGTCATCCAGTTGATTCTTCTATTAGCTGACTCTGAAGTTGGCTTGAAAACTGTAGTTAAAGAATACACATCATGGTTTCTCAATAAATTGGACTGAGGTTGCAGAGTTCAATTCTTGGGACTGTTCACTTTAGCATTCTTATTAATAAATTGGACAAAGAAGGAGAGGGATTGCTTATCAAATATGCAGGTAATGCAGAACTGAATAAGTAGTTTAAAACAGAGGTCCCAACCCCTGGGTTGCAGCCCACTACCGGGCCATGAGCCTTTCAGAACTTGGCCATGGAACTGGCAGGTGCGCGTGTGCTCACGTGCATGCGTGCACCCCCATTCTTGCGAGCAGCGGGCGAGTTGTGCATGCACATTCCATTTGCACAGAACCATCCCTCTCCCCCCTCCCTCCACACCAGCCTGCAAAACTGAAAAGATTGGAGAACTCTGGTTGATTCAAAGTGATTTCGATTTTTCAATGTATTGAACCCCCTGTTGCCCAAGAGGAATAGAAAGCTTTTCACATAAAAAAATAATACCATCCACAGTTATAGGATGTAAAAGAACTGATTTGTTGGTAATGTATATGAAATGTGTATCAGAATTATTTATTTTCTGACTCAATATATAGCCTGTTTTTATTTGAATGAGCAGAGTGGCATTGCTGCAAAAAAAAAAAAAACCCCGACAAAAACCCAATTTTTTGTTGCACGTATAGTTTCCAAACCATAAGAAATAATAGTTCCACTGTATTCTGGATTAATCAGATTCCACCTTGGGTAGTGTGTCCAGTTCTGACAAGGAGTTGGGAATGTTTAGTTTTGGAGGTGACAAAGGAAGGCTATGATAGCATTCTTTCATATACTTGAAGGGTTGTCACATACAAGAAAACCTTTTTTATTCTGTCTGTATTCAAGATACAGAATAATGGTCATATGATTACAGGAAGCAGTTTATGATTGAATACCAGGAAAGACTTTCCAATAACAACAATAATTTTATAGTAGAACCAATTATTAAAGGTGATAAGATATATTTGCTGGAAAGGGCAATAATCGGGCAAGGATGTAATTTGAATTTTTGTTCTGTGCAGGGGTTGATTGTCTAAATGGTTCCAATTCTCTGCTGCTATTTTAGCAGTAATACCATTTCATCAAGGATTATTACCTGCATATGCTGTAGTACTTGTATATTGGCATCAGCTGATTCTTTCATGGCATTCAAGACTCAGGAGGTCACTTAGCATTAGGAGAATATCTTGAACAGTGAATGATATGCCTGGAACTATGTCATAAACATAATTGTTAATACAATCAGCCAATCAACATCGACCTCTCAGGCTAGGGTCTAGGTCCAATCAGCAAAGTAGCCTGCTCTTCAATGTTTCATAGAATGGGCAAATTGTCCATTGCAAATTGAAATATCCCATCTCTGGGAGCCAGTTGAAGACGGAAGACGAAGGATAAACTATTTTATACTCAAGATAACTATAATACTACCAATTCTACAAGCTATTTTACAGAATACAAAGTATTCATATATAAAAAAGAGGTGCATACCAAAGGTTTGTAAATGCTGTCACAAAGGGTTGGCTTCTACATGTGTACTTGGATGAAAATGAATATTTTGTTAGATGGTGGAAGGTAGGTACTGTAGATGGCAGATAGAATTGATTCTCATGATATTCTATGCACCTTTTCTGTTTTTTGGAACTTCTTAAGGCAAGGGTCCCCAACCCTTGGGTTGTGGCCCACTACCAGGTGTGGCCTGTTTGAAACTGGACCACGCAAGCGGCTAGCCAGTTCACATGCGTACACACAGCTCAACTTGTGTGAGTGGCAGACCAGTGCGCATGTGTGCAGCTCGACTTGCTTGAGCAGTGGGCCAGTGCGCATGTGCACAGTTTGACTTACACAATTGGTGGGCCAGGCGTGCACGAGCCCACCAGGCCACCACTCGCCACAGGCCGGTTCTCCTCTCTCCCCTGCCAGACCACCAAGCCATAAAAGTTGGGGATTGCTACCTTAAGGAAGCCTCAGAAATGAGGCAAAATAATGTGGCCTCTTTGCCTTTAGAAGCAAAAGGCCATTTTGCTTTAAAAAGCAGTGTTGAAGAAGTACTTCACACAGATTTCTGTCAAAGCAGCTCAGCCGTTTGAAACCTTTCACAGACATTGTATGTACTTTATCAAATAATCAAGTAATTATGCATTTGCTGTATTTACAATCTCTTGCTCTTCAATTACATAAGCTTGTAATAAATCAGTTTATAGTTCCATCTTGTAGTTACTGGTATTTTAGATCAGTTTTATGGGCTATGTCATAAATCCGTGCAATCCCCTGTTTGAAAGATTGACTACACCATGCTTCTGTAGATTCCATTTGCTCACAAGAAATCCAAATAATAGTCTTATGGGAATAAATCATTATGTTACTTTTGATTCCTTCCATGGTCTTTGCCTTACACAAACATGATATTTTTTTAAAAAGCATGTTTTTCTAATGGATTATGCCTTTGACCCAAATTTTAGGCAGATCTTGTCAGGATATTTTTTGTGTGAATTCAAAAAGTCCACAAAGGGAGTTTATCTCTCACAAAATGTGCCTTTACCCATGTTCTTAAATGATGTGTATATGTGCATATATATATATATGTATATTTCTCTATGGCTGTATCTCCCTCTCTATTTCTATCTCTGTCCCAGGAATGACATCAGAGCTCTCTTTCCAGAAGAGTACAGTGTTAGGAGTACTGTAAGATACTGAACAGAACTCTCAAAATCCCAGGCCTTTGGTAGAAATCCTGAGATTGAGAAAGCACATACTCCCCATAGGGGTGAGAAGGGATTTTTTAAAATCAACAATGCAATATCCTTGGACTGCAGCCTGTAATATTTTTGATACGCTCTTTTAAATAAAGAAGTGCGTATACATGTGCTAACTTTGTTGCATATAAAAGAAAAGTATAAAAACTACAAGGATTTTTCTGCGTGCATTTTTATTTCCCCCCGAAATTTAGGTATTTGTTTAAAGATACATGTGGATATAGTATTTACACAGTAACTGCACAGATGTGTCTGAATATGTATGCATATATAAATACATGCTAGTTAGCTCTAAAATAAGTGAAGGGTCCTTGGTGCTCTCTGAACTTGGTTGTTTTCTTGCAGACGTTTCATTACCCAAAGTAGGCAACATCATCAGGGCTAGTCATTTCTAAAATAAGTTTTAGAAAACATAATATGTTCCTCCTCATTTACTAAATAAGGCAATGAGTCTAACCATATTGGAGATTGCCTCCCTAAGCCATAAATATTAGTGTCAGAGCTATAAAAAAATTTCTATGATGCTTTAATAGTTAACATTACCTTTACATTAGATTACAATGTAATGTGCAATGTAATGTACATTACATTACAACTGTTTCTTATTCAGTCAAGCCTCTGTTTTCTTGATCTGAAAGGAAATTGTGTGCTGTCCTGCTGGAATTGGAATTGTCTTGCAGAACGATAGAGATGCACTTCCTCTCCTGTCACAGATGTGTTTGTGCTTGTGGCCTTAGTAAAGTCTGTCTTCATAATGCCTAGAATCTCAGCACTATAATTCAATTAATTACTTTGTAGGCTCTATTTCACTAAGGGTCTAAGTACTGCAGTGCTCAATGAGCAGAAAGTCCTTTACTGAGACGGGTGCTGATTGGTTGGGCCATTAAAATTCACAGAAGAAAAATTATGTCATGTTTACTCAGTGCCTCTCCCAATCAATGTGGAAATTGCCAGATATTTCCAAACAAGAGCATATAATATGATATGGTTTGACTTGATGTTGTACATGGAAAAGATGTTCAGACTCACTATGTACCATTCAGAGGCAATAGATACTATGTTTATATATTTATTACACTTACTTGTATAGGGTTACACAAAGATCTGTGGGGCAATTATTTTGAAGAGCTGCTTATGAAACATTCAGTTAGTTAGTCATTGGATTTTTGGATTCCATATGAACTGTATCCAAGTGGATACAGTCCTCTCCAAATTTCTTTTCATTTAAGAATTATGTATTTTTGCAAATATAAGCAATTGTATTAACTTTAAATGGACGTTCTATTTATAAGATGATTTGTTTACCTGTTCAAAGTAAGCACATAAATATGTTTGCTTCCCTTCCTCTTCTCTGCAGCATACTTAGCATCAATCACTATCTTATTAGGCAGATATTTCTTTATTTAATTCATATGCCGCCCATCTCATTATCCAAAGGAACTCTAGGCGGCTTACAGTGCCATAATCATAAATATAAAAGTATTGAAATTAACTAATAAAGACTGAAAATTAAGAGCATGAACAATACAGTAGTCGTCTCTTGTCTTATCATTCCACCAACCCCTCCAGCATAATGCCTCCCCATCGAGGCACCAAGTCAGTTAACTATCAGAGCCAAGGTTTTAAGGCTCTTCCAGGTGGCCAAAATGGTTGTGGCAGATCTCACCTCTGGTGGCAAGATGTTCCAGAAGGCATGGCCATAGCAGAAAAGGCTCTTCTCCTAGACCCCACAGCCTGAAGTTCCTTGACTGATGAGTTCTGTAGAAAGCCTACCTTATGTCCTTCAGAAAGCGCTCTAAAGGCAAGGAAGGCGAACATTGTTTTAAAATGCATTTTAAAATCCTGTAGATACACTATAGTGGTAGTAGGATCAGACTGAACAAGATACATTTGGACAGGATTGTTGCAATTTATGTAATGTTCCCTACTCCTTTCTGGTATTGGAAGTGTTGTATTTATTATTGCTATTACTATGGGCAATATTAACTTCAGTTTAACTTTTTCCCTTTAGCTTGCAAGGATCACAGTATTGTCTCCATTGTGTAGGGGGAAAAACGCTCAACCTATATATCTTCCTTTTGGAGAAAGGATTAAGTTATGAAATAGGTGTGCTAAACAATATGGAGGTTTGATGCATTTTTAAGAGGAATAATGTGAAAATTTGGCCTGTTGAAAATTTGTATGTTTTTAAAAAAAAATCGTTATGTGATTTTTAGCATTCCAAGGGTTATAAAACTATACGTGGGGTATAAATTATCATTGCCTCCAATATAGTTGAATGAAGTGATAGAAGTGATAGAAGAAAGAAGAAATGAACATTCTTTAATGTCCTTTACTTTTATCAGAAAAGGCAAATCTAGCAAATATAGCCTCTTAAAGCTATCCTTCCATTTACAATATGTACCTTAACTGTAAAAGGAGGCTATAGGCATGTGTATATGTGCATCCACACATGCACACTTGGAATCATTATCCCAAATGTTTGCCTTCACTTAAATGCATTCCCTGATACTATATATAATTAACCTGTAGAACTCACCAGTGCGAGACAGTACTTAAAGGCAGAGGAAGTTTTGAACACAGATGGCTTCTGCAGTGACAATAGCTCAGATGAGAATCATTGGTGCCATCAATCTTCATGCTTCAGGAAACAAGCTGAGCAGCAGCTGGGGTCAGTAATAAATGTCCCCATCTATAGAGTTTTGCACAATTAGGTACTTCATGAAGGATTTACACCTTCTCGAGAAGTATCCCATGTCTGCCCCTGCTTAAAAGGGTAACCTAGCCATCAGCTTGTTCCTGTCTGACAGCTTCTGTCTCTTCCTTGTGCATTAGATCCCAATACATTTTACCTCAATGCTTTTTCAATGCTTTTTCCTGTTGAGCCCTAATTCACAAGAGGAGAAAGGAGAGAAAGAAAATATGGAGTATAAAGAAGATTGTAAGGGAAATACTAGTTTTCCTTCAGGTATCGGGCCAATGCCAAATGCAGTGTCTAATAACCTCCATGCGATAAGATGGTCCAGGGTGATACAAGAGGAAAGAAAATTTGTTCTGAATAATTTCTCTCTGAGGACAAATAGCTAATACCATCAAATGAGGAAAGTTTAAAATGTTCTGGCATAGGACTAAATGACTATGTTTTCTAATACTTGATGATTATTTATTTGGAACCATAAGCTTAAATGTATCAATTTCTTGGAAGGTGGACTGCACAAGTAATAGGTGTCCAAAAAAATCATATACCCTATGAAAATGCAAAACAATAGAAATGGTGTTTCAGAAATGTTTCATGTTGCATAAAGGATGGCAGGACACAACATCTGGAACTTAGAGCTCACAACTATACTGTGTACACTATGTTGAACTGATGCTCTTGGGATGAAAATGTTGCTATGACTCCTCAAGAGGGCAACAAATAGTAATACCTTGACAAGCTATATATCAATGTGATGATAGATGATCACCAATCACTCATTTGCTTCCATCTGCCTTCTAAAATTAGAAAAAAGTATTTATTCCAGCTTAATTTGCTGTTACAGCATGGATAGCTGCATGTGCAAGTTAAAATGCTGATAGCTATGAAAATATTCTAATCCTTTCTTTCAGTTGAAGAAGATAGTCTGAACAAAGACTTCACAGTCATCCTAAACTCTTGAAGTATCTGGAAGAGAAACATTCACCTGATTGCTGAACAGAGTATGCTATAACAGTCGTAGCCGTTTGAAATTATAGTGGACCCACTCATACATTTGCATTCACATGACATGATAATTTGCATACACAATATTGTATGTTTCTGGCTTCGTAGTCTCATCCAACTACCTAATCAATGGGGAGACCCCTTCCTTAGTCACATATTTAGTTGAGCAACCCCCCCCCCCCCATACTAAAAGTACTGATATAAAAACCACAATCCTTGGAGTTCAAATCATCCTGTGTCTACTCTTGTATTCTCTTTCTTTTTCTAGTGACAGAAAGGTAGGTTTTTCCCTAAACAGAGGTGTACCGGGCCACCACTCCACTGCCTTCATGAGACTGATCACTGGATAATCCTTGTTTCCAATATCTAAAATATTTTGTAGAAGCTGCCCACAATTGCATAAGAAACCTATACATCCCATATATCTGATGAGTTGATTGTGGAATATGTTGATTTACTATTCTTGCAAAGAGATGCTCTGAGCAAAGTGATATATAGATTGCAGTATGCAACATGAGGCAATCATAACTTTATCGTAAAGCATGTTAGTTGAAACAATGCTTCTTGTCCCAGTGTGTAGCCTATGGCTTATTTTATTGAACTAGATTGGTTTTGCAGATGAGCATTCAGTAATGCATTCTATCATTTTGTTAGAGAAATTCTCAAATTCCTTGCAAGTGGTAATATATTTTTGCAAAATAATTGAACATCTGGGATAAAACAATTACATAACTTGTGAGAGATGTACACCAACTATGTTCCTGTAAAGAGACAAAGTGATTTGCTCAAGCCACAGTAAAAGCACTTCTGCATGGCAGCTTTATGCTGCTTGTTTGTGTTAAAGCCAACTGGAAATTAAGCCAGCTTAAGAAATTGCTGTCTGGAGTTCAGACTCTTCATCAGCTTTAGCAATGATACTGGCTAGGTGTCCTGTCCAGATAGTGGTTGCCATGGCCCCTGATTGGTGGATTCCCCTACTTCTTTACCCCTCTCACATGGTCTGGAAAATCAAACTCCATTCACCATGTGGAGAAGTCTTTATGTGGTTTCCACTGATAGGTATTTTGTTTAAGACCCCCTTCATTAACTCCCTGCACATTTGTGGCACCTTCCTTTTTGTACACTAGTGAACTAGTCTTTATAAAAAAGGAAAGAAACGATCACAATTTTACTATTCTTCACTTTGGCTAGAAGGATTCAGCTGTCATTTGTGAGATTGTGTGCTTAGAAAAGGACATGCAGACTGGCAGCCCAGGACAGATGCCAAGGCCTGAAGGCATTTGCTCCGCCATGCATAGGACCCAAACAGAGTGGAGGCATTTGCTGCTAATAAAAGGAAGGGCAGTGGGTGGATCACTCAGCACTGCTTGTGAAAGCAGAAGTCGAAAAATACCACTTTTGATGCAGACAAGAAAAAGCAAGTATAGGTTACTTCAGCAGTGGGTTGTGGTGAGGAAGAGGGCAAGCTAAGGATGACAATATGCATTACTGCTCTTATCCTCATGTTTGAGGAAGCAGTGTGGAGGAGCTCTGAATGTTGAGGCAATGAATAAAGTTAATTAATCTCTAGCTTTTAGATTGCTGCTTGGTCTGAAAGATGATTTCTTGATCTTTTGGTAATTTGTGCTTTTTGTATCAATACATAAATAATCTGCAGGCTGAAATCACTTGATATTGTAAAAGATATTGTGAAGATGCCTATTCCAAACATGGGAGTTTAAAAGAACCTTTTAGATAATACAGAAAAGAATTTTGTTGTGATTATTTCAGCTGTTGTACAGGTATAACATGTTCTCTCCACTTCTTCCCAGGCCGACAGAGTGCCCAACTCCTGAGCTTATGGTAAACAAGGTCTGGAAACGTGAGCTGGTCTGTGGAGTAATGAGGTGACAGAAAGAGAGAGAGATAAACAGAGAGAGTCAGAAGTCAGGCATCTGACAGGAGTTTAGACTGAAACAAACAGCATTGGCAAGAGAGCACACGTCACTTTTGAACAAGACAGAGTGTCTGTTTCCATGCAACGGGCAGAACTGAAGAGCTTGTTTAAACAGAGATGAAAGGAGCAAGGAGACGGGGTGACCTGTAGCCAGTGTATGGTCCTGATGTTAGAAAAAAGGAAGAGAGGTGTAAGGAGAAGAAGAAGGGAGTTGCTGAATCCTAATTCAGAGTGTTTTTTTAAAAAAAATCTGGGATGGGTAAGTAAAGACCTTGAGAATTCCATGCAGAGATATCGGGAAGTTTGGGCTATTTCTTTTATGAATTAAACAAGAACTGAATTTAACAAAGAGGAAAGCAGAACCAGTAGTATATGATTTAACCACCTCTGTTGCTAAATCTGTGGCCTCAGATTGACAAAGAGCACAGTTACTTGGTATTTAGGGGAAGAGTATTTGAACCCAAAATCAGAACTTTTTTTTTTTTTTTTGCTAATGGTGGTTACTTCCCACTTCTGGACTTCTGCCTCATAAGTCTAGTTAGTTTTCTGTATCTTCTGAAAACTTGTCATATTATCAGACTTTTCAACCTCATATTCCTGCTGTTTATGGCATGTCTCTTAGCTTCTCGTCTTTTTTTTTACTGTCTTTCTCTATCCACCTTGCCCTTTCCAATTTAATGCAGGATGGTCTCTAAGAAAGCATTAAATATTGTGTGCAGCTGTTAAAAAATCAGAAATAGTCATTTTATATTCTGCATTTTACTAGGCGTCTATAGTCAGGGCCCGTGTTTGTGTTTATTCACTGTAGAGCAACTCGTAATTGAAAGTACTTTTATAAGTAATAGTACATTTGCATAATAACAGGTACAGTTGTAACAATTTGTATAATAACAATGTTCTTATGTAGATATGTCTTGTTGCTAGTATAGATTAGGCCCTGACTACCTTTGAAAGAAATACTCTCGAACACATGGGAGCATGAATACAGTTCTTGTCTGTGACTCATTAAAGCAGTCGTGTCTGTTTCCAGGATTGTGTGGTTTCAGCAAATATCTCCCCTGCTTTCCCTTTGCAGACACTTAAAAAAATATGTGTTTGCTTGAATGACTCATATATAGATGCCACCTTCTTGCTCCTGCACATTCTGAAGCTTTGCACAGTCCTTTATAGATATTATCGCTTGCCCAGATAAGCTACCAAAACATATGTAGTGGTGCTAAGGAATGTTTTAAAATGCTTCTTCCCACATTTCCTATCTAGGTAACTATAGATCATACAGACTGATATTTGAATCTGAAATAGCAGTGCTGCACGAACAAGTTTGTTATGCAATAAAAAGTGTTATATTCTACAAGCAATCCTGGTACACAGTAAAGCTTTTCAACAATATGCACCAGCAAATAGATCTAAATTGATCCTTCACGAATTGTTTGTGGAAGCTGGAACTAAAGTACTGAATTCTCATATCTCAGTAGAGATTTAGTTGGGCTCCTAAGCACATTGTTAAAGATATAAGTACATGTGTTTTGCAACTGCAACCTAGATCAAGGGTTGTGCTTTTGTTGAGCCCAGTTTTGCTCCTTACACTGGCTCATTTAAGTGTTGTTTTTTTAATAGAAAATATGTTTTAGGACTTCCTCCTTGCATTCTGAAAGACCAGAGGTCAAGAGTCCTTGATTGTAAGCAACCCAGGTCTGGAAATATAGCTCCAATAATATGCTGTGGTGTGTCTTGTTCATTTGAATTGTGTTCACTTTCAAAGTAATTGTGGAATGTCTATTTATAGCCCCACTTAGTTCACAAGGGTCAATATACCTGCAATCTAAAAGCCGGTTTAGCATACTGTATGCATACAGTTCTGTTCTGCTCTGAAATGTCTTCAGGAAATGGGGAGAACAACTCTCATCTCTTTCCAAGGATGAAAATATTAAATACGATTTCCAGAAAGGCTTCTACAGATCTTGTCTGAGAATGAGAAGAACAGAGGAATCACTTCCCAGCTTTCTCTAGCAAATTTGATGGTGTTAGGAGAAAAAGCTTAAGTTTCAATGGTGGGGCCCAGTTGAAAAATGTCCTGAGATTCAATAGCATGCACTTACTTTGTGGCAAAGGTCATGGGAGGTGAAAGGTCAGTCAGGGTCATGGGAGGGTTGCCTAGCATCTGGGAACTCCCACAGTGGTTGCTGTGGGAACACTGAGAGACCTCCAGTGTGCTAACATCCTGTAACGAGATTCAGAAGAGCTCCAATCTTTATACAATAATGAGTTTTTAACTTGGGCTAAGTCCACCCCTCCAGAACCATGTCCTCAAATGCAGATCCCTTTAATCCTTAGGAAAGGGGGGTGGGGGCAGATACTGCAGAGACAGCAAAGTGAAAAACAAGGCAACATGGTGCAAAATAACCCTCTCCCTTGCTCAATACAATGAGGGTAAGAATATAACCCTGAGCAGTAGGTTTAGGACAGAATTATGGTGCTCTTGACTTCCCTAGGAGCCTTCGATAAGAACATCTGGAGAAAGATTAACTCTTCAGAAACGTATTGTTTTTCTCCTGTATTTGCTTGACAATATGATCAATCTGGTAACTACAATTCTGACACAAATGTCCTCTCTGCTGGAGTGGTCAGACTAACCATGCTGTAAAGCCAATGTTTATCATCTGGCTTTGAACTAAGTTTTGTTTCAGTGTGTCTGGGATATTTGTAACTATTACTATGATCCTTTTTCTCTCAAAGCAAGGATCTTTGCCAGATGTCTGCAGGCACAAGTAAGCCTATATCTTAGGCAGTTAAGTAATGCTGTGAAGACTATCCTTTATAGTGAATTATATTTGACAATATTTGTTTTCTGTCTATACTCTGCTCAAAAACACTTGAAAACCTCTGACAAAGTGCAGAGTAAGTTGTGAGAAAGAGGTTGCATCTTGTTTACATATCCTAATTTTGAAGGTGGGCTAATATATTTTCCTCTGTGCAGTATTTCTCTCTCTCCACATATCTTTTAAAGCAGAAATCTGCCAGTGTGTTTGGCCTTCTGATGGGCTAACTAGATTAGTACCCTGTTTCTCCGACAATACGACCCACCTCAAAAATAAGCCCAAGCCTAATTTTTTTTGCGAGAGCTAATATATGCCCTACCCCAAAAGTAAGCCCTAGTGAAGGGGTGGGCGTGGCCAGCATAGGAGGCAGCCCTTCCTGCACCTCAAGGAGGTAATCTTCCTGCACCTCAAAAAAAATAAGACCTCCCTGAAACTAAGGCCAAGCACTTATTTCAGGGGTAAAAAGAAAATAAGACCCTGTCTTATTTTCTAAGAAACATGGTAGGTATTGAGTTTTTAAATTCTGCAGAACCATCATTTGTTCCATTAATCTTTTTAAAAAAAACTAAGTGCCAGTTCAGGTGTTGCTAATTTCAAAACAACAATTACAGTGATCTAATAGGATATTGAAATGTTTCAATAAATTGTATATTTAATATAGTTTCATAAAATTTTAAACCTTTGATGCACATAGTAGTAGCAGAATAGAGATGGAAAGTAGGAAACCAGTTGATCTTTTCTCTATTCTGTACCATGAAAAAAAAGTTGATGGAATGGGAATGATATATTCAACAACATCCAGAAGGTGTAGAATAAATCAGAGGATGGATAGTGAAATAGTCATTCAAAGACATCTACAAAGGGTCAGAATGATTAGAACATTTCACCATTCCAATGCAAGATTGAAAATAAGAAATGTTATGAAAACCATGTTAAATATACAATTTATGTATATTTAGAACAGCTACCATTATGGGATGTATAGTTCTTATGCCTAGGCCGGTTTATGGAATGCGACTGAAGCTGAATTCTTGTTTGGAAGGCTTCCTCCAGTATTATAGTTAGTTCAGAAGCAATAACATCTGAGGATGAGTAGGGGAATACAGAGAAAGTTGGCTCTTGATTTTCCAAACAAATAATGTTGATTTTTTTTTTTTAAAAAGAAGCCAATGTTTGATAAAGTAATCATCAGTATGAGTGGTAATCTTAAGATATTTATTTTTAGTTTTTAATCTGAATAAATTTAATTGCAGTTAAAATAAAAACAGAAATGAGAAGATATTTTATTATGGACATTGACATCTCTTCCTCAAACTAGGCAACAATAA
>JANHJO010007897.1:132514-143248 GCA_032468235.1 Pseudoxyrhopus heterurus | reverse complement strand
TAGGGATTCGAACCGCCGAACTGCCAACCTTTCTGATCGACAAGCTCAGCGTCTTAGCCACTGAGCCACTGCGTCCCCTTCAAGTCCAACACCCTGCCTAAACAGGAAACCCTATACTGTTTCAGACATTGGTTGTCCAATCAATGGTCACAAATGTACAGGCATCATAGGAGTACAGAAAGATCTCTCATAATTGGTGATGTCATAGATATTATCCATTAAGTGCCCCTGGTAACTGCACCATCCATTACACTTAGCAACTGCACAGCAATGGCAATGCTAACTGGTAGGGGAGAATGTCATTTATTCTGCAATCCTAAAACAAGAATATAGTATTCAAAATAGAGTCTTGATCTAGGTGTGATGTTTTGACACAGAGAAATGAAGCTCAAGAATTTAGAGAGGACAGATTTATCCTTAAGGCAGAGGTGGGATTCAGCTGGTTTGGACTGGTTCAGGCGAACCGGTTGTTAAAATTCTGGCCAGTTCAGCGAACTGGCTAATCCCACCACTGGCTGGCCCCACTGCTGCCCATTTTTTGGGCCATTTTCAGCCATTTTTCAAGTGAAAAATGGCCAAAAAACGTCCCGGAAAATGGCCTGGAAACGGCCAAAAAACAGGCCGAAAAATGAAGATTTCAAAATCTTAAGGTTTTCTTCTTATTAATCTGGCAGGCAGGCAGGCAGGCAGGCAGGCAAGAGAAGTAGCAATTCCTTGCTAAGCCTTACTTCTATGGCCACTTATCTAGAAAACTCAAGAAGAAGCATATAATCAACTAATTACTTCAGAGGAATTAGATGTTGGTTAACTGATTAGTGGAAAAGAACACTAAGAGCCATTGATTAGTTGCTAAAAAAGAAGTATAATATGAAACTGTAAAAATACTTTCTTTTTGCAATTTTGAAAAAGGAACCTTTCTAAAATGTAATCTTTGCTCTTAATCTATATATTTTAATGACAGCTTATATTTGATGATGTAAGTTTTTCACTGCAGCAGATAACTGGATAGAATAAAAGTGTGTGACCACCCCCTCTCTCTTGTACAATACAGTACACTGTATGAGTTTGAAGTTTGAGTTTAATTTTAGTTCCTAAAAACTTACTTAACTTTTTACTTACAAAAAAAATTGACATTGCTACTGAAATACAGGTTAAAGACTAAAAAAAAAAGTTAAAAGCCCCTAAGGGAAGTATTTGATATATTCTCCCCTGCCTACCATCCACAACAGTGTTTCCACATATGTGAATCATGTGATTTCAAATTTTTGAACTTGGGGCTGGGAAAAGTGGATTTCATAAACCTCTCCCTTTTATTGTAATAGCTGTAAATTTTAAAGTGAGTTTCCTATTGCTCAAAACCCCATTGGATATAGGTTGGGCACCCTATTGCTTCAGGCACCAAAATAAAATATCAGATTATTTCATCCCATTTAGAAACAAACTATTCTCTCCTAAGATAATTCTGTTGATTCTGAGTAACTGCTTTTTAAAAATACAATGAAATAATATTGGCCCATCTGGAAAAACCATTTCATTGACAAGGTATAATATTTATTTTGTCTCTTTGGAACCAGTTTTATGACAGACATATGTTATACTAATGTTAAGTGAAAATAAGCTTTTAAAATGGAGCAGTTCATATTAAACAGAGTTAAGGTGTATCTACATAGATTGGAGAATAACTTGACCACATAAAACTCTGTTCAATGGATCTGATCACATTTCAAATATACATTTGTAAAACATTATTAGAGTATTTTAAGATAAAAATGAAAGGTTGGAGCACTTAAGTGATCATCAGCTTTCTATTACTTTGCCTGATTTATAGTTCCTAAATGAATATAAAACAGATTTTTTTAAAAAAAATGAGAGAACCTGTTTCTTCTATCCTTCATTAGTGATGTTTTTGACCAAGGAGAGTGATAGATAAAAATTGAAGTCCTACATAGACTTTGTAAGGAGTTGGTAACATGCGGCTATAAAAATATAATAAGCTTGGAAGTTAGAGACATTTCTTTCAACAAATTGGAAAAATCTGACCACATGTTGCTGGTTTTTTTATACCATTTAGTTCTGATCATATAAAAATAAGCAGATGTAAGTGTGCATTTCAGGGTGATAACATTTCTTGATAATAGCTATCCAAAATATGTGATCAAATGTTTTAAAATTGCTGAATTTGGAATATGGTGTTATTTTTTATGAGGTTAGTATAACAAAATGTGAAATATGTATGGCTTTTCCATACTTTTCTGATTAAGTATTTTTTTTTAGTAGTTGCACACATGTATACATAGAAATTTAGCCATCACATTGTTCCCTTTCAGGTTAAGTAACAATATGCAGAGAAAGAAATACAGTAGTAGCCTTTAGAAATTGAAGGTTTGATTATACTAAAAATAGAAATAATGTTACAATAATTTATATCAACACAATTCACTGCATTTCTCTATATTTTTCTATCCTTGGAAACTGTTCTTGGTTCCATCATGTCCACATATGGCTTCAAACTTTGCTGTTTATCCTTTAAGCTTCTCATCTCTCTTTTTTGAGGAATTCATCTACTCCACTCATCCATGACTTGCTCAGACTTTCCCCTTCTCTCAGTTCATTCACTCTTCCTTTATATATTTGTTTTGTGATTTGATCCTGCTTAATTTTCATTATATGACCAGATCACCTCAACTGCTTCTTTCATATTGGCAGTCTTTTTTGCATTCAAGTCACAGACATTCATGACCCATTCACCTTGACCCGTTCCCTCTTTTTCACCATAACATTTCTTAAGTGACCTATTCTCTTTGCATTAATTTTTTGTGTTTCTCCTAACAAACCTAGCTCCCTCTTCTATATTAAAAGTGGCAAAACCTATGCTTTTTTTACATAGCCATTTTCATATATTTCAATATTCATTCCTTAAGATAGGCCACAGACTATTCATTACTTTTTGATCAACATTTGCATACATTACATTTCTACCTCTATTATTTACCATTTTAATAATCCTATTATTCCAAAGTACATACATTTATTTACTTGCTGTGGTTTACAGCAATACCTTGTTCATTTCATTTTTCCCTGTCAAATACAGCTTTACTGATGTGTGATAAATTGATAGATCATTCTTGTTGCATTATATACTGTACCCAATATTTGTTGCAAATCATTTGGGCAACATCTGTATATATTTATATCCCCAACTAGCCTATCTCTGCTGTCACTGTTTTTCATAAAATATCCATTAATATATTAAGCCATCAAAGGGACATTAGACATCCTTATTCCATACTCAGTTTGAAGCATTAATTAACCCTTCTATTTATTCTCATGCATAGTTTATTTCCATAATACATTGCTCTTATTTTTTCAGCAGTCCTAACCTCTATCTTCATTTTCACATTTAACCAAAATAGTCCATAATTCAAGCATAGTGACTTTAACAATTTTTTCTCTAAATTAACAAACATGCAAAGATTTTCTTTCACAAAACATTCAGAATTTGCATCATCCTTATATACCTCACTAATTCTCGCAGTCATTCATCATAGGCCATTAAGTCAACCATGTTTTCAGAGTTACATTATTTCCTTTCTTATGTGAACATATGAATAAACTTATAGCTGCATGCAGAAATTTAGGCACTTTTGGTCAAACTATATGTTTAAATAAACCCATAAGTAAATGTAAACTGACAGAACCTCAATAAGGTATAAAGTTAAACATATCTAATTGAAAATTTGAAAGCATGCTTAATACGTATTTGTTATTGTTTATAAGTAGTTTATAAGTTAAAAATAAAACAGTGAATATGTGAAGTAGAGAAGTTTGGATGCTCTCATTAATTCAATTCTTTATTTTAATTCGTTAAGTTTAATTTGTTAATGAGTTGCATGTCTGCGCGCACACACACACAATGAGAGACACCATTGTCTTAGGTCTACAATTGACTATGTGATGATAACTTCACAGGTGAACAAATACTCTGACCTATCTCAGATTAGGTATTATTTTTTGTCTGGTTCTTCTAAGCAGTTTCTTCATTAAGTGAAAATACCAACTTTCTTCATTAGGTGAGCTTACCAACTCTTACAAAGCAGGGGAAGAATTATTTAAAATGATGCTTAAAATTTTGTGGTGGCTTTGAATTTTCTATATTTCTACATAAATATGAGTTAAAACATAAACTGTTACTGCCGCCATGGAGTGTGGAGGGAAAGGCAGCATACCAGTTGCTGGAAGCAAAGGTTCACATGTTTCTGCCACATATAAATACTGTGTAACTTTCTATCATTTTCCTCAATAAATAAACAAGTATAAAGTTTTTGACTCATTTGTTTAATTGGGCCCTGTTTATCTACTTTTAGGATTTGTCTGGAGAAGAGATCATGGTTTTGATTACATTTATGCAAAAGCATGAAAAATATAGAAGGTTCACAAACATTTAAACACCACTGTATATAAAAAAATATTTTTGGACATTTTCAATTGTGATAAAGAAATGGAAATTACATAGAATTTGTGGAAGTCAAAGCAAGTCCTGGAAGAATAAGAAAAATCTCTGTTAGAATCAACTCAGAATTGTTCAGAGTGGCAAAACAGAAGCCATAGATCACCACAGATGACCTGATAAGAAGTTAGCTGACACCAGAGTAGTTGTTAATAGGTCTACAGTAGAATATTGCATATATAACAGTAATCTTGCCAGAAGACTTCCTGTTATCACAAAAGTCATTATCTACAGTATGTGAAAGAAAATTTAATATGCATTTTGGAACAAAAGTGCTTTTGACTGATGAAATAAAACCTGACATATTTGGCAACAATCACACAAGAAAGATCTGGACAAAAGAACAAACGTCATATTTAATAGAAAATAACACCTTGCCAACCATTAAGCATAATTGATGGTTCACATTATTTTGGGTTTTATGGTAGCCAGTGGCATAGGAAATAATGTACAAAAAGAAGAAAGGATTCAAATATCAACATATACTAGAAGCCAATGTCTCATTGTTCTTAAATGAAGAAATTAAAGACATTGGACATTTTAGCAAGGCAAAAATCCGAAATGTATCTCCCAATCAATCATAAAATAAAGAAAAAATGGTTTGGAACAGAATCCCAGTGCTGAGAGTTGAATATTCTTGAAAATCTGTGGGAACATTGCATGCATGCATAGAAACCTAAAAAAAATATTTCTGAAATGAGAGATGTTCTATATGAAAAAGGTTTTTTAAAAAATCCAAAAGCAAAAATAGAAAGATTCTTAATTACAGGAAATGATTATATGTTGTTAATTTCATTAAAGGAGGTATTATAACGATGTTCAAACCTCAGTACCTGCTGTATTCCTTTATTCATATATGTTTAATATCAACACAACTTTTTAAAATGTTCAATTTTAGGTGTATGTTAACATTTTATTTGTTGCTTCACGCTTAGCATTCTAACTGTTCTTATTCCAAGTAGTACTCGAGTTACAACTGTAATGGAGCTGTCTATCACAGTCATAACTCATGATGGTTATAAAGCAACTTGTATAACCAACTTGATATTACAATCTTTTTTTGTAGTGCTTGTTAAGTAAACACTGTGGTCATTAAATGAACCAGTGGTTTGCTATGGCATGCTTTTGCCAAAAATTAAAAGTAAATTTTGGCAACACCATCATAAAATATGTGCATGTGACTATAGGATGCTGCAAATGGCTGTAAATGCGGTCCGTTTGCCAAGCATCTGAAGTGCAATTACGTGATTGTGGGAGGGTGTGTGTGACTGATGGAACTTCCAATCTGGGTTGTAAATACTCTCCAGGTAGGTTCGTCAAAACTTTGAATGGTCACTAAGTGGCTGGTTATAAGTCAGGGACTAGCTGTACTCTGGTTATTTGTAGTTATACCATAAAGCAGCAGTTTAAAGTCAGATTTACAAACTTGGATGCATTTACTACACTGGTTTACAGTCCAGAGCATATTGAAAATTAGTATCATTTTGAGAAATTCAGTAAATATAGAGCTCAATTTCTCCCCTAAATACTTGCATTATCTCTTAGCATTGGAAATAGAGTGGTTTTGAAATAAAAACATTTTTCTAGTTGTCTAAACTGAAATTTGTTTTAGATCTTGATGCATTTTAGATTATTTATATATATTGTATATTATTGTTAATGTTATTATTGTTATATTATTATTGCTGCTGCTGTTGTTGTTATTATTATTATTTATATACATAATGTAGAACACAGTTCGCCAACCTTTTCAACTTTGCGGGCTGGTGTGGGAGAGGGGGGCTGGTTCCGTATGAGCAGTGCGTGTTGTTCCATTTGTGCAAGCGGCGGGCATGCACATCTACTACTTGCACAAATGGAGCACGAGCATATGCGCTCACCCACTGCTCATGCAAGTGGGGATGCACGCATGCTCACCCACCACTTTGGGTGGCCTGGTTCTGAACAGCTCATGGCCCAGTAGTGGGCTGCGGATCAGGGGTTGGGGACCCCTGATATAGAACATTAAATGTGCTTTTATTAGATGGAAAAGTGTTTTAATATGATATATGAAGTATTTTTAAAATGTCTAAGTCTTTCAACATCTTATTGTCTGCAAAATGTCTACCTTGCCTTTTACTTTGAATACTCCCATTGATATTTCAGTGTGTCTGAATAACAATAATCACTACTTGTGATACTAGGTTAGCTAAGAATACAACTGCCATTAAGAACTGTAGTGGGTCTCTTTTCCCTTTTAATTCTTGAATTCAGACTTTATATGTGAGCAGTTACATAAAGAATATCTGAAGAATGAAAGAATACCTAGCCAAATTATGACAGCAATTGCTCATGTAGCGAAATGGAATTATTTAACCCTATTATATTACTGTAGAGTGGTCTCTACGGTAGATGTAGATGAGCAAGGTATGAACAAGGTATGGTTAGATTAGAACACACAATGTTTACTTCTCATGGTGGGTTGCGCAGATAATCCATTCCTTTCCCATAACTTTCTACAGTAGGCTTCATCACTGGTATTAAACTATAAGTAATTACTAAAGGGATGCTAAGCCATGCAATCACCTAAAGTTGTTTTTTTCCTTATTTTTTGTTCTGTTTTGTTTGTTTTAGGAGAAGGCAGAGAAAAGACAGTGCCACATGTCTGCTTTGGCATCTCTCCCAGACTGTTCAGTCAGGGCATCAGTTTGTAATCAGTAGCTCAAGTGATTTGTGGCCAAGTTTATTGTTTGGATTTTTTTATTCTTTTTATTTTACTCTCTTAATTTTAATCTCTTTTGTTTATTATGTTTTAATTTACAAATAATATATTTTGGCATGTTGTTTAAAGGATAAGCATGTTTCAGTATTAACAATCAACGTAAGCACCAAAAGATGCAAAGTAAAATATATAAACCAATCCATTTTTTTAGTAATGTACATTAACATTCTAAATACAAACTAGATTTGAAATCTGAAAAGGCTATCTAGGCCTGTCACAAAGAAATTAATGTGGGCAGTAGACAGGTGTCCTTTGGGCATCATAGATGGACTGTCACTGTGGTGAAAATCCAGTCTTGTTTGGTTGAAATGCTCATTATAAAACTAAACATGAAAAGTGAAATATCTGGGTTCATTGTAGATATTAAGATGACAAAGATAGTGTCATTGTGTTTACTTCATGAACATTGTTGATGGAAAACAAAAGAAACATAATTTTGTTTAGCTGGTCATAAGAGTAAGAAGAATAAGGACAGTGTGCTAAATAAAATAAAGAAGAGAAAGGCAAAGATATTTCAGTAGAATTAAAGATCAGAATAGTTAAAAACAACTGCCTTTCAGGGGAATATATGATTGTGACAGCAGCACATTGATAAGAGAAGGAAACACCTTTTGAACTCAAGGTTGAGAGTTGATAACTAAGAATATCATGGGCTTCAAAAAGACCCAGTCCAACAGTTCTGGGCCAAAAAAAGGCCCATGACTTGAAACAATGATCAGCAGACAGAAATCCCATTGGGGATGGGATTTGGGGGTGAGATTAAGCAAAAGATTGACTAAAAATAATGATTAAGCTTGTGAAGATTTAAAGTAATAGGAGAAAGGAAAGGCAATAGTTTTGGTGGATGGAAGAATTAAAAAAATATTTTAACGTCCTTGGAAGGAATATTGATTGATTATGTGTCATCAAGTCAGTGCTGCATTTAACGACCACATAGTTTTTCTCCATGACAATTACCCCCTAGCTTGATTTTTCAGATCTTCCAATGGTGGTAGAGGTAGAAACTGTTACAAAATTTAGGCAAGTTGAAGGGACATACAATAATTAGGAATTGAATTTCACTTGATGGGATCTAACTCAAAGGATAGGCAGATTTTTAAAAAGATATTCTGGCCCAAAGTTGTTTTCTTTTTTAGAAAGCACTGTACTAAAATCCTGAATTTGACATGGCAGTGGAGTGAAAATTATTGTTATTCAGAATGTGTAGTATTGCTGTTACTTGAAAATATCAGCCGATTTCAAGTATTCTAGCAACTGACTTTGGACTAAGTGTACTATTTGAAAAGTGCACAAATAGTTAACCAGATTTATTCAAAGGTCTTATTGGCATCTTCAGATCTCAATTGTAACTCATCTGAATTAACTAAATCAAATGGTATGAATATTTTGATTAATGAAATTAACTCCATGAATTGTGGAATCATATCAATTCTATCTTTTAAGTGTCATGTAAATTTGTCACAGCAAGACACTGATAGTGTGACCGGTTCCTTTTTAGAGGTAGTTCATCATAACTCTTTCCCTGGGAATTGGCTGAATTATTCTATAAAGACATAGCAAAAATGAAAAAATAAAATGCTTTTTTTGCTACTTACACTATTGTATTATAAGCTTACTAATGAATTGTAATAAGTTTTTTAGCTGGATTTAGCAAAGGTCCTTCTCCACTTGCACATTAGCTGCTCTCCCACTTGCTTCACTGTGTTCAGCTTTGAAGTTTCCTCCTCCCTCCCCCTTCCCCTCCTCCCTTCTTCTTCCTCCTGCAGTTTCCCACAGATGCAGGGTCTGCTTTTTAGATCAAGAACACCATTTCATGCAATTTCATGTCCACGTTAATTGTATCCTGCCACCTTTATTTTGGTCTACTGAATGGACATTTGTCATCAATGATAAAATGGTAAGTGGTGTAAATAAGGGTATGTGATGGTGCTTATAGAACATGGCCATCCCACTGTAGGTATTTTTCCTTCATTTTCTCTGATATTAGTGCAACACCCATCTGTTGCTGAACTATATCATTGTTAAGAAGGGAATTACCTAATGGCAAATGGAGCAAGTGCATCTTCATAGCATGTAAAGGGTGCTCAGCACTTTTGGTTGTTGGCCAGTACTCAATCTGATACAGTGCTACTGGGCAGACTATCATTTTATACACTTTTGTTTTTAAGTGAACTGGCATATATCTATCTCAGGTCATTTTAGTGATCTTCCACCATAGCCATGTTGCATTGACCTTCACAAGCACTGCCTCATTAATGCCACCATCACTTTGCAAATGGGATCTTAAAGGGGAATTTGTTCCCACTAAATGTGTATGAAGATTCTCAGTCATCCAGATCATAGTTGTCTCAAAAGTGGTGCGTGTGTGGGTTTTTTTTTTTTTTGGAAAAGGCATCTGAAGTTATATTTTGAGGAGGAAGAAGAAAAAGATGTTTTGTTTCCTATCCAGGAAGCTTCATTAGTTATACTGGATGGTGGGGGAGATGGAACGACAGGTACTACCAGTTGAGACTAGATGGTGCGGGTGGGGGGGAGGATATGTTTTGACAGGATGGTGGTGATGGTGGAAAGAGAAGGATTGTGTTTCTTTGCAGTCATCTGGTCTTAACCCTCTCTGAGAGCCGTTGAGGCTACTTGGGGTTTTATCTGTGCCCTCAGAGTCACCTGAATCAGAGGTGTGGAATCTTCTTGGAACAGCCAAAAGGACTTTATTGTATACTGAAGATAGTGGTGTTGAAATCCTCTCCCCCGTTGAGGGAGGGCTGTTCAATTTTAACATATATGGACTCTTTTACCCCTCTTTCACACCAATGGTCCTCTCTATCTAAAATGTGGACTTTGCTATCCTCCAAAGAGTGACCCTTGTCTTTGAAATGCAGATGGACTGCTGAATCTTGTCCTGATGGGTTAGATAGCCTATATTGTGACATGCCCTTGTGAAGTGGTTGTTTCCACTAGCTATCTAGAAACCATTTGGATTCATTTTTTGGATTGGACCATTAAAAATGATACACTATTCTTGTAGAGAGGGAAAAAAAGTGGTGGAATTCCAAAGGAGCAATTATTCATTCCTCC
The DNA here is from genome assembly GCA_032468235.1 of Pseudoxyrhopus heterurus. NCBI lineage: Eukaryota > Metazoa > Chordata > Lepidosauria > Squamata > Pseudoxyrhopus > Pseudoxyrhopus heterurus. The sequence goes on along the minus strand of JANHJO010007897.1, from coordinate 132,905 downwards.
ATGTTTATATCACATATAATTTCCAATATATGTTGAGGTATTGCTAAATTGGGCAGTTCTGTAGGGTTGGGGTGGGTTTTTTTTTTGCATCCTTTTGTGAGAGCTGCATATTGAATAACTTTTCTATGACAGTTCATTTCCCACAGGACAATCAGTTTGAGAGTAGGCAGTATAATATCTTGATTTTATGCCATTTTCTTGATCCTATGTCTAGTCTTTTTGAAAAATCAGTTAGAAATGTTCATAATCATTAATCTCTCCCTTAGTTATCTTCTATTTCATTTTGTAGTTGTTTTTCCATCTTCTCATAATTAGATATTTTACAGCATTCTTTCAGCTCTGAATTCTTTGTTCTCATTATCCTTCTGCCGCTGCCATTTATTTCCATTTG
>JANHJO010007897.1:71077-87540 GCA_032468235.1 Pseudoxyrhopus heterurus | reverse complement strand
AACTTAGCAACACAAGGTTTTCAAATATAAAATTTCATTCTCCTACTGCTTTCCAATAGTTCACAAATTGAGTGCAAAGTTGACTTTTTTGCAAAAATGCTAAAAATAGGGTATTTTCAGCCCGCTTTTACAAAAAAAAACCTTCTGGAAACTCTGTGAAATCATGCTTATTAGAAAGAACATGATTCAAATGCCCTAAAAAAATAGGGTTGGTTTTTCATCGCTGACGTATAAAGTCCTAAAAATAGGAGAAAGTGGAGGATGTTGCTATGGCAAAGTCACATGCATTCTATTAGTTTCTTGTCTTGTTTGATATAGACATCATTATTAATTATTATATTGTATTGGTCCATGGTGACATTGTCACTACCAGTTCAGGCATGTGAACCAGCAACGCCATCGCCATAGGGGGCATGCCTGATAGGCATGCAATACCAGCCACGGGTGGGTTTCTTGGTTCAGGATCCAAGCCTGTAGTTTGGTTTCTTCCTCCAAGTTTTGTTTCTCTCAACAAAATATTGCCGGAGATGTCTCAAAGTTGCTGCATCCTCAGGGTCATACTGTAGAAGGCTGCGGTATGGGGTCATGCAAATGACTATATCTCCACAAGTATTGCATCGGCAAATGTAACATTTTACCAATGTTCATTGGGAACATGTGTGCATGTTCATACAAAATTTCATCAAAATCTGGTGGGGACACCCAGACCACTTGACATGGAATGGCCCTATATATATATCACAGAGCTGCTTGTGTATTTTCTTCCATAAGGGCAAATGCAAAGTAAATGATGGTGTATCAGAGGAATGGTCCCCCACAAATCCCTCAGTAGAAAAGAGCTACTTTTAATTCCTGAAAAATATACAGTAATATATTATCATAATTCTTCCATGGTCTTGTCATGTCAGAAAATGAGTTTTCAACCTCAAGGATCCTAAAACTTTAGTACATATTATGCTTGATATTTTATTTTATGCAAGGCCTTAAGCATGATCCTAAGCACAATATAAGTGCACAGGTACACTTATGTCCCTAGATGATAGCTATTTAAAAAATAAAAATGGCCATGAACCAGGGATGTCAAACTCGCGGCCCACGGGCCAGATGTGTTACATGCTGGCCACACCCACCCCTGTTTTAGCAAAGGGGGGAAAAGTTGTGATATTGTCATGTAACGACAACGTGACGCCACAGTTTGACACCCCTGCCATAAACAGACAAGAAAGCGCAACTTTATAAGGTCTGTATTATCACATATGATTCCATGAGAGTTCCACATTTTTAATTTTTTTTCCTTTTTCGTTATTCTTGGCACCTGTGAATCACATGAAATCCCCATAGTTGATTTTCACCAAAAGGCTGAGAAGCAATGAATCACATGAAATCTCATGATTGTGTTCTGTACCTAAAAATCTACTAACCTCTGATGGAGCAGGAAACCAAAGATTCTAGTTCAGCCCAGATACCAGCACTAGGCAAATTAAAATAAAATTTTTACAAAATAAATAAATAAATAGATTCAGAAATGTAAAGTTTATTCTGAATATTACAGTAGACTTGTATTTTCCTCTGGCATAATATACATAAAAGTGGTAGGTTAGATGGAATTCATATTTCTTGATTTTACCCAGGATTGCTTAAAATCAAGAAATACGAATTCCATCTAATCTACTACTTTTATATAAATTACTTAGCACTGATTATCTCTTAATATTTAAGTGATTTATAGTTTGGATTTGTTTGTTCATAATGATTTGTCTTAAGTGTTGAGATGCTTGTGGTACTTTCTTAAAGCAAATGACAGGACTGAAATATCTGCAGTATTGCTCTGAAATATGTTTAAGTATTTAAAAGGCTCAGATGTTGCAATTTAATAACATTTATATGTAAGGACTCCTTGGTGCTCTCTTGGCTTGGTTTTTTCTTGCAGACATTTCATTACCTAAACTAGGTAACATCATTAGTGCTAGCATGATGATGTTACCTAGTTTGGGTAATGAAATATTTGCAAGAAAAAAAACTAAGCTCAGAGAGCACCACCTCATGTCAACTCTGAGCTACAAATATTCTCCTTTATTAAGACAATAATATCTGTGTATTAGGATGATACAAATTAATTCCTTTTTTGTCACTTAATTAAATTGGGGAGACCTTCACAGTTGTGGAGTTGTTCTGAAGTTCTTATAAATAAATCTCTCTCTGTGTCCTCTCTCCCCCTCTTCCCTCTACAACACTTACAAAGCTGTATGTCCCTCAGACCTTCAGCAGCTGTGGAAAGAGGTTACTGCTACTCAGCCTGTAGAAGAAAGCATCAAGCAAGAGGGACTTGACCTCAGCACCAACACCTCGAATTCTACCTCGTTTTCGGCTGCCAAGGTCTCTCCTCCAATTTCCCATCACCCTCTCCCCAATGGACAGAACGCCATGCTCGCACAAAGGAGGGACAGGTGAAGCTAATGGACCTTTATTTTGAAAAGAATATAGATTTTATAAAAAGCAGATTTAATCTCACTATAGAATTTCTATATGTTAAAGTCTGCATGTATAATAGGACAAACTGTAAAGTCTATTTTTGTGTCCTGCATTCAAATCTAAGGCACTTACGCTATTTGTATTTCAATTTGATATACTGTAGTATCAGCAAATGGGTTTAGAATCAAATTCTGATTTTATCAGTTTAGGGTAGTAACCTATGGCTAGAGTAGGGCCTCCTGAAGTCAGTTTTGAGATTCTGATTCTATCCCATCAGTTGGCAAATGTATCAGTATCTAGAAAGTAATAATTTTCATTTAAAAGAAATCTGAAGATGGCTGGCTAAGTATGTATATAGTTACAGAGGCTCATTTTTTTCTTTTGCATTATATTTGTTTATTCAATAAAGATGGTATAGGTTCCCAAATAAACGTGCGCAGCATCAGAACAGCAGAGGAGAAGTCAAACTAAGTCATGATAGTGCTATGATTTGAATTTTCTGTACAAAATGGTGTATAATCAGAAGCCGTTTTTTCTTTTGTTCCAACAAATCAGGTTTCTAGAAATAAATACAATGCATAGAATGATAGTAGATGGGATAAAAGAAACAAGCTGTCAGGATACAAAGCAAAAACAGTCCAAAAGAAAACAGAAGAAACCAAAAACTGACAAAACAAGTCGTGATTATTTTGCTTATCTGCAAAGCTTATTCTGTCTTGTTCAGCAAACCATGGTATAAAAAGTTGTTACTGTGCAACGTATGAACCTAGTCATGGTCAAATAAGGAAAGTTCCCCTTAAGGTCACTGAATGCAAAATGTAAAATTAATTAGCTACAGCACTCTGGAGATAATTCTTTCCTTGCTAGCTCAAATGATCTTTTGATTCATTAGTACAAATATGGGCTGAATGCTTCAGTTTACAAGTAATCCTCATTCAGTGACCACAACTGAGCTCTGTCATTAAGTAAAGTGGTTGCTATGTGGACAGTTAAATCACTATGACTGTTTCCGTACCCTTTGGAAGGTTTACCCTTGAGCTGGGATAATTAGTAAAAAGGGAATTAATACTTGTATTTACATTCATTGGAGAGGAAGGGATTACAAGAGAGTAAGCAGGCACACAATTGGGAATATACCAGCTAGGGCTGGAAGCTGCAAGAATGCTCAGAGTGGCTTGTGCCACTGTATTTCTGTTGATGTGTATCCCCATTGCTTACTCTTTTATAATCCCTTCTTGTCCAATCTCTCCATTCTGCAAAGGGAGAACAAAAACACATCAGGACAGGGCAGGCATAGGTCAATGCATACTGATTGTAATGGCAATCATGTGACTGAGGAATATTGTGAAGGTCATAAATGTGGGCATTGATCATAAAGTTATTTTTTCAATACCATTGTAACTTTGAATGGTTATTAAATGAGGCAGTTAAATGAGGTCTCCTTTATTACACAAGATTGCCCATCTTCCCCACTAATCATCTTGTTTGCTAATGTCAGGGAAATGGTCAGAAGTGAAACTGTTACGGGTTTAGAACTTCCCACACTCCTAGATTTTGTGCACTCCAGCAGACAGCTAGGAATGTAATTGCTTGAAATTATTTTTTGGGATTAGACCTGTGGCAATGAGAGGAAGGTTGATAGTCAGTAAATCTACCAACATCACATAGATTCAAAGTACATTGTTATGATGTTCTGTATCAGTGCCTCCAGTCTAGGATGCTAGAGCCATCTGGTAGTCCATTTAAGGTGAATGTGCAAAAGAATGACTATTTCTGTCTTTAGCATCTTGGTATATGCACATATGGATGTGCCAAACAGATTCCCGTTTTTTGTTTTTGTTTTGCTGGGGAAAAATGGAATTCTATTGCACTGAACTCTGGTTATAACCATGGTTATATTCCATATCAGGATACATAATTGCAACTTTATTGTTAAAACCAATGCTTTAAAATTTGCATGGCCAAACTGGTGATAGTTTCTGAATGTATGTAATCTGCATGCAGTAAAATATAAGCTGGATCGCATTTCCTGCAGAAGGCTCACATTTGCCATCTATAGGATAAATCTAAGATGAACCAAGATGATCAAATTCATTCTGCTAGCATATGTCTGCAGATTATGTCTGAGCTACTAAACAATAACTTGTCTTCACTCCTGTTTTGATCATGCAGATGAATGACTGCTGATCACAGCTACTCAACATAGGGAATGCACCTTCTGCCAATTTGGAGAGCATATCAAATTCCTCTAAAATTCCCATGTAGATGTTTCTTTTGTTGACAAGTACAAATGCATTATATAATATATGCTTAGTCCAAAACTCAAGAAATATGAAAGGCTGGGAAAAATATCCCCTTTCCAACTTTATAGTTTCCTAGTAGGCAGAACAGAGAAGCCTTTAATGCTCAGCAGTAATGTTTATTTTCTTTTTCTTTGTCCCCATTTGCAGCTCTTCTCATGAGGAGACTCCTGGCTCACATCCCCTGTATGGACATGGGGAGTGCAAATGGCCTGGATGTGAAACCCTCTGCGAGGACTTGGGACAGTTTATCAAGTAAGTGACCCACTTCAGCTGCTATGTTCATTAGCTGAACTTATATTTTGTTTTCATTCATCTCTAGCCCAGTATAGAGCTAAATGTATAAACAATAAACACCAGTAATTATTGCTCTTGGATCATGAGGATAGTTTCCTCTGTGCTGGATTTAGTTTACTTTGGCATGACAGAAGATAAAGGGTCCTTGGTGCTCTCTGAGCTTGCTTGTTTTCTTGCAGACGTTTCATTACCCAAACTAGGTAACATTATCAGTGCTAGTAAAGAATGTGGTTTGCCGCCAGTTTATATTATACAATATAATAGAATATTCTATACATTCTATTCTAGAATATAAACTGACAGCAAACTCCACTCCTTACTGGCACTGATGATGTTATCTAGTTTGGGTAATGAAATGTCTGCAAGAAAACAAGCAAGCTCAGAGAGCATCAAGGACCCCTCATTTCAACCCTGAGCTACAAATATCCTCCTTTATTGATATGAAAAGATAGTTTTGCTATCTTTAAAGAAGTAGTTTCCTAGCAAGGTTTGACAATTAACCTCTTTTTGGAACTGAAGCAGACCTATCTGCCACAGTTATATGTAGAAAAATTGATCACAGTATATGTTCTCAAAGTTCCCTGAAATGGAGGTAAGTCATTCTGCTTGCCGCTATAGTTAGATTCCCATTATATATTTAATAGGGAGAATGTCGAAAGCTATGAGGCAGCATGGCTGAACACTAAGAAGTACAAAAGGGGTGTAGACAGGAGGAAAAGAAGCCGAGGGGATCTACAGAAATGAGACCAGCAAAGTTTATAACTTGTCCATGTTAGGCAAAGGAAAGCAGGAAGGTGGGGGTGGAGGAGAGAACTAGAGAGAAACAGATGGCAGCACGGCAGCCTGCTGACACCGCTTGTGGGCTCTGTCACTGACTGATTAACTCTGCTGTCTAAGAGCCCTCTGCTAGCGTCAGGGTCAAACAAATTGTTTTCACGCTTCGTCAGAGGTTTACTTAATTAGTTCATTTGCAATTAGATCTCTTTGTAGCCAAGATTTTTAGCAAAGACATCAGATGAAACTGACGGGTTTTCTTTTCCTTGCCTCTTTGGGATTTCCCCCTCCCCTTCTTTACTTTGTGACTACACATGCTCCCCCTCCCACATGCACAATATACCTCTGCTTGTTTTCACCCCCCCCCCTTCCCACTCTACTGCCTTTTGAACAGAATGTTGGGGAGGGGGGTGGAAATGATGTTAAGGAGGCGGGAGATATTGGGAAGCACAGCCTGTGTGCCTAATCAGACTGTGTGTAATGTTATTCTGCAAACTGAGCATTTCAACAAACCTTCCTTTTACTAACGGAAGATCACTATAATAGTCAACAAGTGTCAGCTGTAACAGACTTGGGTACTCCTTCCAAATTCCTTCCAGCATTTTGCATTTCAAAATGAGAAGGGCAAATAGAGAATTGTTTTCATATATATGTGTATTTTTACTCTGCCCCTCCAAAGTCTTCCCAAGATTACAGAATGCTTCCCTTCATCTCAATCCTCACAAAAAGGATGTCTTGACATTGCTGTGATTCTCTAATACTGCACAGAATGTTGTTTAGTAACTGAACCAAAAATCTTAGAATGAGATATAGTGTATTTCATTGGCTGACATTAGGACAACTTTCACTTAGAGCTTAATTTCCATTTCAAAGCTTGCATCTTTAAGTTCAGGTTTATTCTGGCTTTATTAATTCACTATAGCAATAGACTATGATGCTTCAATCATTGACCTGAAATTCGCAGCAGTTTTCTTCAGCCAGAGAAGTTTGTTTAGGAGTCTACAGCAGAGAGATCTCTGCTACGAAGAAAAGTGCCTATTTTTTAATCCATCTCACTACGATGAAGAAATAAAAAAAAATAGAAAATGGCAAATTGTTATTCTGTTTAATGGGTTTGTAAACATGACATTGTGATTCTGTGATTCAGGATCTCCACCTATTCCTTTGATTGTCTTATCCCTTCAAACTGTAAAAATCTGGGCTTGAATGTGTTGTGTATATATAATGCCATTAGAGAATTAGCTTTGAAAGAGGAAGTTCTGGAGACAAATCTCTGCTCAGTTTACTGGGCTACTGAATCAAAGTTACTAATAGACTAGCTAAGAAATATTTCCCTGTAGGACATCTTTCACAGTTATCGTCATGATAAAATAGAAAAACCTAATGTTATCAGCAATTTAGAAGAAAAACAGAATGAAAATCTGATAAATAGGAATATGTATAACATAGGCTGGATTGCAACTCTTAAATATAAAACATTAAAAGAAAAATGCGCAGATGAGTTCTGTTAATTAAGCACTGCAAATTTCAAATCCTTGGAGAAAAATGGGTATTTTCTACTTTTAGACACCTCAATACAGAACATGCACTTGATGACCGGAGTACGGCTCAGTGTCGAGTTCAAATGCAAGTGGTACAGCAGCTGGAAATACAGGTCAGTATAAATGTATGCAATAAGATATATTTAATTCTATAAAACTTCCTAGAAGCTGTAGCCTTGAGTATCCTCTTACCTGATTTAAAGTTTACTTAAAAGCTATTTCCCAGATGGTTTTTACTCCTTTATTTGACCACTGTAATTTTTTAATAGCATTCTGCCATCTTGATTACAGTACATGGAAAGTACAGATTGGATTCAGTGGGCACAGTTGCCACAGTCACCATAGAACATGTGTCATTGTTACAAGAATGGCAGTTGCTATACCATTTTTGAATACCACCTGCTTCACACCTCATTTTTCCACTCCACAATGTATATACCCCATGATGTGTTAAATAACTGCTCACGTGGCGAGAAAAAGTCCCTTAGTGAAAAGCAGCTTGAGGGTTCATGATTTGTTCTGCTGTAGCAAGTTTGACATGTTTGTCAAATCAAGATAAGCTACTGTGGCTTTCAGAAGTTAATATAAAAGGAAGCAAAGATATAGTGCTTGATATGTTGTATTTCTAAGACAGAAAAATCACAATTTACAGAGCAGAAGAAACTGATTTAATAGCCTGATTATTTGCACACCTCACATGTAGAAAGACTCTGAGATGTGTGAACCAACCACAAATAAATCCAGCAGTGCTAGCTGAAATGTACTACTAAATGTGAACTGATTTCCCACTATGTTCCCTCACCTGAATTTTATTTTATGGTTCCAGAACTGAACATATCTTATGATATGTCATATGAGTTTATCGATTCTATCAAAAGTAGATAGCTATGTTCAGAAAGCAGCAGCAGCAAAATTTTCTTTCTTTTTGACTTAGGAATATCTAGTAATGTAAAATTATGCTGATTTCCACATTCTCCCCAAAGTAATAAACGAAAAATAGGCAACATAATATCTAAATGTCACACATTTCATCTTTTGAATGTTGCCACTGCACAAGTAGGAACAAGTAGTACCCTGCTACTGATCTGTATGGCAGTCATGTAACAACTATAACATTTATTTGAGGGCCATAAATTGTAAACAGTGACAGAAGGCTGTGACATTAACAGATTGAAAGTTAGCATCTCAAAGGGTGATGAGAGAAAGTGTCCATGTGGAGGTAACTATAAATGGTTGTTAAATGTATGGGATCTGGTGAAGCAGCATGTAATCTATGATATGTAACAGGGAATGCCCTTTGTTTTTAAACTTCTTTGCAGGCTCTGCCAGCACTGATGCTTGCTTGATGAACGCCAGAGAGATGGAGCAGGAGTTTCTTTTTATCCATGTTGTTGCATGAATTATATATGAGCGAAATGGGGATGGGGATGAAAGCAGGAGCATTTCATGGGACATGACTCTGCAGCAATAGGATTAGTGACAGAGGAAAGAGACTGCAGGGAGATAGCCAGTTATAACACAGTGGAGGCAGTCTCTGTAGAAAGTTAAATTAAATCAGTGGTTGCAAATGGGGTTGACTAGAAGAATGCATCATTTACGCCAAGTAAAACGGACAAAGAGCATTTAAAGAGCAGAGTTACATTTTTATAGCCTTCAGTCAACTATGCGAATTTGTCCTATTCTCAAAAAGTCTTTCAAGCAATTACTAATCCTTATGTGGGAGACAATCCTTTTAAGAGAGCAGAAAGTTGCGTGTGTGAAAAGCCACTGCTCCCTATTATAAAGTTTTCACTACAGAGATCCTACAACGCATCACAGGAATGGATCTGTCAGCTGTAATGAAAGCTGCAATACTGTCAGGTCATCCTTGTGTCAGAACCTCTCAAGCCTTCTTCAAACTCAATGCTGCATTTAATTCATGCCTTTTTAGCCCTCATCTTTTCTTCTGGGAAGGGATTCTGGACCTCATAAGGAGAGAAATGTCCCTTTCTGCATAAACCCTGCAGTCTGCCTCAGGACCCATCAGGTCTGGGGGGAACCAAAGAAAAGTTTGAACATTTAGAAAATGAAGATGACAGTAAGATCCTTCAGGATCCACTGTTTTTACAACACCCAGCCTCTCCAGTGCCATAGCACGTATTTCACTCTTCCCTGCACCCTGAGAAATAAAGTCTCTCATAAAGCATGCAGCTTAAATAATATTGCACAACTGGAGAGGTAGATAGGCAGGTGAGTGGATAAGCTGAGAAAAACAAGAGCAAAGTGAACAGAAACAAGATAATAGAAAAAGGAAAAATGACAAATTAAGAGAGAGCAAGGAGCAAAAGAAAGCAAGAGCAGGTATCTGAGAGGAAAGGATATTAGAAAGATGGTTGATCTAATCTAGCGGCATTCCTTATGGGACAGGATGCTAATACCAGACACATGTAAAGAAAATAACCCAAGTTCTGTTGGAAAAGAAAAGCTGAGTGAAAAGTTATTTGTGGATGCTGAATTCTGTACATGGATATAGCTTTACTTGCTTCTAATAGCCTGTCTCTGTACAGCCAAAACTAATTTCCTTACAGTAAATGCATGAGAGCTGAAAACCACACATCCTGATCCTGACATCCACTTGTGAAAGTCAATAATTTAGTGGCCTGGAAATGTAATGCTCTTGCCAGAGTCGTGATATTAAGGAATCAGAAAAGTTAGCAGTTTTTCCCTTTCAGGTATGTTCTAAAAGGCAGCAAGACAAAGGAACAGCTTTGTTATGCCACATGTTCTTACAGCATGTAAGAAGAATTAGTCAGAGAGGAAAGCATGCATACTCTGAAGCTAAACAGGGCAAGCTAAAGTAGCTGGTTTTGGCTCCTGCTGATGGAAAGGGAGCCATTCTAGGGAATGATTATCAAATGAACTTTTATCTTGGCCCTTTTTCTAAATAAATGAATTGACCATTGTAAGGGATGTTTCCTCCAAACAAATAACTTCCTGTTTGGTTCTCTCCACAGCTAGCTAAAGAAAGTGAACGTCTCCAGGCAATGATGGCCCATCTGCATATGAGACCTTCAGAGCCAAAACCCTTCAGTCAGCCTGTAAGTCTGGTAATTTCTGACACATATTCCCCAACTTCTCTTTATAATAGGAATTATTCTAAAATATGATGTCATCATCTTAGGGGACTGATTCAGGGCTGAAAGCCAGTGCTGACTGTGACATTATTATTAAGCTCAAAGTGGAGGTACTGTTTCCAAGGAGCATGAAGATATTGTGGAAGACAAACGATTTTTGTTCCTACTGAAGATGCTAAATAAGATGTTACTGTTTTCTCAAGCAACTTGTTTGAATGCTTGGAGATTACTCTCCTCAGATGAAATCATAGAGGTCAGATGAGATTATAATAACTGACAGACCAATTAGCAACAGTACTCCCATTTTATCATAGTGATGCTCTTGTTCTAATGGTTGCCTCCAAATCCTCTTAAGAATTCAGGCTTCATAGTTTCCTATAAGGTTGATCCAAAGGTTAGGTAAGCTCTTCCAGGCAATAACTTGTCTCCATGTGACCTCATAAAGCATTGTAATGCTGCTGGCATGCTGTATAAATAAAAATAATAGGTCCTTTGCTAGGTCTACTTTAGGAGTGTCAATCTGTTCTTTCTATATACAGGCAGAGTGAAGTTGTTTTGATATAGCATAGCTTACAAGTTGTGCCTAGTTAGCCAAAATCACTAATATACACATAATAGAAAAGAAAATGTCATTCTTGAACTGAGAAACAACAGAAAAAGTGCACTGCTGCTTAAGTAAGGGATTACCAACAAGAGCTGAAAAGCTCTGTTATTTGAAAATGTGGGGACAGCAGACACAATCCTGATGTCATGACTGATACTTACAAGACCTAGGAACTTACATGTAGGGTGTGCCACTAGCTCCTTCCTGATCTGTTGCCCATTTAAGTGTTTATCAGCCATTCCATATGGTTACTAAGGAAATCCAGCTTGTGACACTGATGCCCTAGACCACATCAGTCAGAAAACCTGCTAGAATAATTTGCATTGTTAACCCAAATATTTAATATTTTCCTTTTGCCATCTTGTTCTGCATTTTGCCCATATGGCATTTGGACCTTGTTACCACAGTCCATGAGAAGGAAGGCAACTGTAATCATAACTTGAGGAAGGAGTAAAGAAATACTGTATACTGCTACCACTGCCTCAGAATAATTTATTGGAAGATGTTTGTGTCCCATCTTTCTTGTCAAAAACATAAAACAGTATGGTTTATATCATGTAAAAATTGCAAAAAAAATGATAAAAAATAGTATAAATCAGTTAAGGAATTAGATCAAAATGTAACAATATCTGCCATACACAAAGAAAACTTAGAGTATAATTGTCTTTAGCATATAGTGAAGACCTACAAAGAAAGATGCAACCGCCCAGGGCAAAACATTTTTTAGTCTAGGTGCAGCAATTGCAAAGACTTGTTTTTCCCTTTCAAACATGTTTTTATGATAAACAGGAAGTAGAACCCCCTCCCCCTTCTGTTTTTAGCAATCAAAATGCAGGAAGGAGAAACATGCTTTCTGTATCTCAGACACCAGCATTTTGAATTAGACCTGGTGACCAGTGCAGTTCTTGCAGGATTGGTATAATATTTATTTATTGTTTGGTTTTAGGAAATTATCTACTGTTTTTAATTTCAAAAGCACCAGAAAGATTGATGTTAAAAATTATGTATAGAAACTGCATAACAATCAAAATCATAAAATCACTTTGTTTGTAAGTGTTAATAAAGCTATTAGTGTAAAGAAAAGTTTTGCAATCCTATTGGTAGCTGTTACTGTACATGCTGCACAGGCCATCTGGACCAAGGTGAGCTTCTGTAGCCTTTTCAGAGATCCTCCATATAAATTTCATTCTATGTGTCCAGTATGAATATGACTGAAGCATGTATAACTATGTCAAAGCCTGATCTCCAGGAAAATGATCAGACTACAGTAGTTTCAAGTGGCCGAGGCCCTTCTCACTATATCTGCTAATGATCATGTGTAGCCATAGCTATTTGTCTGTAGCATGCAGGTAGTCTATAGAGGTGGATAGCACAAATCTTCCTTCAAGATTGTTAGCACAAGCCTCTCTTTCAAAAAAACATTATTATCTTTGAAATTCAGTTCCTATTCCTGCCTTGTTTGCTCAAATAAGTTAGAAGGCCAGTATCATTATTATAGAATTAATATTATTGTGATGAATACTATTGTAAACATTTTGATTATGATCTCTTAAAAATAATTGTACCCAGACAACACACTGTTTGATTGAAATTGAATTTTTATATGTTATATAAATAAAATAAATAAAAATTATATATATATACATACACACACACACACACACATATACATATACATATATATAAAAGAAGACCAGTGATCCAACCTACAGCAGCTGGTAATCATGCTCGAAAGATCTCAATCCACATCCTTAGATTCAGTTCTGTATCACCCACTAATGTGTCCTCCAGCCATTTCTTTCTGAGCTGAGTCATGTCGATATTCCCACCTATAAGAAACGAGAGCTGTGTCTGGCTTTTCTGTTCTCTTAAAAAAAAACTTTTCTGAATTGTGACGTTTCTAATATTAAAGTAAGATTCAGATCCCTATTCAGTTGGTTGGTTGGTTGGTTGGTCCAGTACTGCAGTGTGTGATTCAATGTTGATATGAAGCTATCAAATCAGGTTACAATTTAAGGGAATTTGTGTATATTGGTATATATTGTCCTCAATATATATCACACCATTTTTCTTCTCCGCAGAGAGAAATTTAAACTTTTGCAAGCCTGTTTCTTTAACTTTAGCACCAGTTGTGATACAGTTTTAATAATGTTGAACTTTGAGGTGACAGAGTTGAATAATCATTACTGAAAATTATTCCTCTTAAAATTTGTCTATACCCCCCCCCAAAAAAAGAAAATACTAGGGATTTGTTTTTGTTTTAATTGGAAGTAGAATTTTAGGTGGTAATTTTTTTTCCTTATACCAAACAACATGCTTTGTTATAACTAAAGTTGATAAAGGGTTTCAAGAATCAACTTGTCATGACTTGGTCCAATATACTTTGAAATACAGTGGTTCTGATATCTTGAAATCTGTCTCCACCAATTGTCAACGAATGAGGCCTCATTGGAATATATTTACTTTCACTGTTATAGTTATATTTATTGATAAATAATGCTCACCACCTGTTTTATCTTAACACATATTGTTTACCCACGCACTTCTGGACTAGTTCTAATCATGGTCTTCTTTTAATTCTCCTTGAGCAGCTGAATCTGGTTTCCAGCGCTACAATGTCCAAAAGCACTTCTGATACCTTTCCTGATGGATTACCTCATCCCCCCACCTCTGCAACTGCACCCATTACTCCATTGCGACAGGGTCCTTCTGTTATCAGCTCCTCCACTTTACACAATGTAGGGCCAATTCGCAGGAGAAACTCAGAGAAGTTCTGCACACCAATTTCCTCAGGTGAGATAGTTGAGGAGAAGTTTCAGTTACATGAGATATTGTGCTGAAATTGATCATTTGGAATGTCTTTTGCTGTTGTTTATAACTTACTTTTTTCTGCCTAGAACTTGCACAGAATCATGAATTTTACAAAAATGCAGATGTCCGACCTCCCTTCACATATGCCTCACTTATCAGACAGGTAAAAACCTCTTTATTTTGTAAGAATGCACATAAATGCAATGATATCTGGAAAACGTAGCAATCCTTCTTACGAAGTGCTCACACTTATACTCAATTGTTAATTGTGGCAAGTGTTTCTAATATGCCAGTAACGTACTCTAAGATTTTTGCCTTCTGTCCTAACTCTGGCGAATGCAGTTTGGTTAAGCTACAAATTTAACTGCCGATTTACATCTTGAGTGAAAAATTATCTGTGATTTTAAGCCTTTGTTTGTGCCTTTCACTAAGCATTCTACTACTGCTGGTAAATGAATCAGATACATATTCTTTTTTTTCTTTTGTCTATTTTGTGTGAAGAGAGACCTAGAGACAAAGACATAAGGGTTGTATTTCTAGTTTTTATTGCTCTTTAATTATTTATAATTATAGTTGTATCCTGCTCGAATCAGACAGCTCTTGGCAGTTCTGACCTTAGTGCTTCTTAATGCACTGCTTTATATAGTCAGGTTAATAGCTCCCTGAATAAGGGTAGGGAAGGAACTATTTTTTTTTAAAAAAAAATGACAGTGATATGCTCAATTCTCATTAGTAAAAAATCTGCCCTTCAGTGTCTTCCAGAGTTTTCAGAAATACAGCAATGTAATGTTAAAGTTATTACTTTCAGAGTTACTAACCTTGTACTGAATAACAAAAGTCTCCCTTTAAAATAACTTTGATTGATTAATGCTGTTTCCTGATAAATTTTGTTGAGAGAAATATTTTTATTAATACTAATTAATAAGTTAATTTAAGTAGTCATACTCAGGCATTTGATTTTTGTATATATTGTCCTCTCATACGCAAAGAAGAGATCAGTGTTTACTGTAGATTCATTTGTACCCAATGTTTCTGATTTTTAGATGCAGTATAATCACGTGCTTCATTTATGTAAGACTCTAGAGTTGGGAACGACTAGCACATATGTGCGACAGGAACCTTTACCTTTACCTTATAGAGTTCCTATATATTCACATTAGTGGTTTGTAACTGCTGATGTCTCCTTCAAGTCTTAATTTTCTGGCAGAGCAGATACAGTTTTCTTTGGGTCATAATGTCCTGTATGAACTGCAACCTTCTATAGCACATCCTTTTAAAAAGTTCAATTCTCATGTCTTTCTCTATTCTGTCTATTCTATTCCTTTTCTTGACTATTCATTTTCTATTAGTTTTTTTTCTTTTTACTTTTTACTTTCTTTTACTTAAAAAAAACTTAAGCCATATACAAAAAAAGCTAAATTCCCTGAGAAAATGGCTACTATTGCTCCCTGATAATACTGTATTGGGCCAGCATCTCCATTTTACAGTGGATAGAAACAAGCTGGGTAGCTTAAGGATACAGGCTACAAGTATTTTCCTGGGGCTCTGACCTTATAGCCCTATTTCCTTCTGGCTGAATAAATGCCTTTATAAACACTTTATTTTGCATTTAAAATATGCTTAGAAGGACAAGCTAAGATCATTACTTCTATTATCTCCTCCTTAGAATTAGTCTTTTAAAGCCTATGCAAAAAGTCTGGATTAGATCATTTCTTGGGAACTTATTCCTGTTGTTTTCAGGTCTTTCAGATTAACCACTTTGGGATATCTATGATTTGATAAGCTTTTCCAAGAGATGCTTTGAAAGTTTAAACAAATATTCTCACTTACCAGCTCCCCCAAATATTTTCCCTCTTGGTGCAGGTAGTGACATATGTAAAAATATTAGGTTAGATCAAATGACTCTTTCAAACATCCCAACCCTGCTAAGTTAACAGCTGATAGAAATTTATTGTCTCCATCATATTCACAGTCCTGCAAATTTTGATTATGTTCCATTTTTAACTGCACCACCGCCTAAAATTGATTGCGCCAAGTGCCTGAAGTATTGTCTGATCTGAGTTACGGTACTAAATGTGAAAGTCAACCTGCTATATGTTCTCTGTTGACTTTGTTAAATCCTGAGATGCATAATAAAAATGAAATGAAGAAGGAACCATTTTAGGGTGCTCTTCTTTTGCTATATAATTAGAAGCAAGGGCATAAGAATCATGACCATTTTTTGAAGAATGTTTGAGTACATATTGGCAATCTGTGTTTGTCTGTATAATACAGTTTTCAGCTTGGAGACATGATTTCTGTACCTGCCTTGATTAGTCTGTTCCATTTTTGTATTTTGGGTATAATAATTAGCAGCAATTTTGTACTTATTATTTAGCAGATCTTGTTCTCAGCAGTTAAGCCTACAGTATTCTATGTAGAACAGAATATTGTTGTATTTGCATAAGGGAATCTTCTGCTATTGTAAATACAACTACCGTATATACTCGAGTATAAGCTGAGTTTTTCAGCCCTCAAAAAGGGCTGAAAAAACCACCCTCAGCTTATACTC
>JANHJO010007897.1:55121-65466 GCA_032468235.1 Pseudoxyrhopus heterurus | reverse complement strand
CAGCCTCGTGTCACCTCCCTGCTGGCCGAAACCAGCCAGGAGGGGCACGGGTCCAACAAACAAGTGGAGGAACTCATTGCGCCTACGGCCTTGTCCACTTCCTCAGGGTTCACAGGCTCAAACTCCTCCCATACAATGTGACTAAGACCTGCCCCAGTCGTCTCAGTAGGACTTTCCTAATCAGAGTCCAGGTCCATCCGAATCTGAGCTTGTCAGATACTTGCTTGTCAGAAGGTTGCAAAAGGTGACCCAGCACTCTGTAACCCTCATAAATACATGCCAGTTGCAAAGCATCTGAATTTTGATCACATGACTGTAGGGATGCTTGAATCAGTTGTGTGAAAAACAGTCATATGTCACTTTTTTCAGTGTCATTATAACTTTGGCCACTGAAGTTGCAAGTTGTAAGTCAAGGACTACCTGTAAAATGGTCTATGACATTGCCAACTTTCCATGACCAACTCACCATGGCCAATTCACTGCAGGACAACTCTCCGCAGGGCAAAAGTTACACTAATATCAAAGAAATGGTGGAATAAAATCATTAAAGAAAGTATGCCATAGGAGCACAAAATGAAATGTGAATGGTAAAAATTAAAATAATTTTTAAATTATTTTAAATAATTAAATTGAATTGTTGAATTGTCCATGGTCAACTCATCAGGAGAGTTGTCCCCTGATGAGTTGACCAAGCAAGTTAGCCATGGCGAGTTGGCTGTGTTGAGTTGGTCATAGAGAGCTGGCCATGGCAAGTTGTCATGTAAAACAAATATATTCTGCCTGCATATAAAAGAACAGTCTTTCACCTTTCCAATCCTATTTCCTCCCATTTTTTTGTGAATGAAGATACCAAATCAAAAGCATGGCAAATTCCTCTATCCAGGTCCTCCATTATTTTCATGTATCTTTATTCAACTACACAGTTTTAACTGTGTCTTCAAGTTCACTAGCCCATTTTTCTGACTCATAACATACACCGAAACCATGCATTAAACATGGATCTCAGATATGGATGTGAGATCTGGACAGTTCAATCTGTAGTTCATTTTTCTTGTTTCCCTTCACAACAAGGTACCTTTATCACTATGTCTGTAACCCATTTTTCTTTCTTTAGTCCCCATGTAAAGCGTCTCTTTGTCCTCTTCCACCTCAGTGAATATAGGTAAAGCTTCCCCTTTACAACAGTTCAGCAAAGGCCTTTGGTAACAAACTTGGGTTTTCAGATGAGCAGATGGCAGCATCTCATCTGGGCAGAGAAACTAAGCAAGGTGGGAATTAATACTCAAAACAGTAGACCACCAGAAAAAAACACCAGGGCTCTAACCTAGGCTGAGAAGTTCAAAACTATCTCAGAGGTAAGCAACAGGAAATCACTTCCATGCTGTGGCCAAAAAAACTGCATAGTTATATCCATCCATGTAATTAAAGTCCATCTTGGCTTGAGAGTTTTTAAAACTTTATTAAACCTCATATGTCATTGGAATGTAAAGCTCAGCTTACCTCATAGGCATATTAATATTTCTGATACACATTTACATTTTAAAGCATGCCAAATTATTTGCTATATGACATCTTAAGAATACAAAGCATATATCTGAAAAACGTGTAGAAAAGCTACAAAAGCTTGGCAGAAGATTGGGAAAATACTGCTGTAAGTTCCCTTATATGTCTCTGTTTTGGGGTGGGTGGAAAATAAACGAATTTGTGGTAAGTCAGAGAAAGGAGTTGCACTTACTGTTGCAGTTGGCTGGCTGGCTTTAGTGTGTGCAGGCCTGTCCTAGTAGAAAGACTTCTGATTTAATTACACAGGGAGTTCAACTTCTCTGAAAACCCTGAATCTTGCTAGTCATCTGCATCTATACTTTCTCTTCCTTTTTCTTTATTTGAGAAAAAGAGCCCTTCCTGTGGTTAATGTAAGCACCGCACAATATTGGGTTCATATAACAAATTGCTGAAAGCTCTAATATTGGGACTGACCACATCATAGAGCTTTACCCATAGATGGTAGTAGATGGTTAACCTATTCAATAGGCCTTAAAGAATTTTCATTTCTACTTGTTCAAAAATTATATAATCTTGGTTGTTGGAGTCTAGAAAACAATTATTAGCTGACACCTAGTCAATTCACCTGCCAGAGGAAGAATTTTTCTTACTATGTAATTATTTACAATACAACAAATTTTAGCTGTAATAGCTTATGTTATGCTATAATCATGTTCTGAAAACACCAGATATGAAAGTGCTTCAGGGAATACAACCTCTGTGAAATTCACAAGCAGCATGTGATGTCTTTAGCAATGATATCAACTGTGTATAGCCTTGTGCTTTTATGTTTTGCTTATAGTTTCTGTTAACAAGAATTAAGAGTATGCTTACCGGCATTCCTATATGCTATATAGGCCGATGCAATAGTGTAGTTCTATTTCTGATGTTATTGCCGTTTATTTTTTATGCTATATGTAAGTATGGTATTAAAACAAATTTAAAATCCATTTTGTAGAATGAAATAATTTCAAAATATTGTAGGAATGAAAGAACAATTGTTCCAAGTGATGTTGATTTAAAAATGGGAACTTAAGCTTCTGTTTCATATACATGCAATATTATTTAATAACTATATGGGAAATATTATTTACTATACCTACAGTTTATCTGAACTTCAAACTAGCTTTTGAAGTTCCAAAGGTGCTTTTCCATAGACATTTAGGTTTTGAGGTGAATCAGCCCAAGGTAAAAAGCCAAAAATAAGCAAGTTGCCCTAGGGATATTGTGGGGGGTTTTCAATACATATCTGTAAGATGTCTTATATCCCCCTTCATGAATGAATTGCATGAAAAAGATTCTACTTGATCATTTCACTTGATTACTTGAGTACTATCCAACTTCCCTTGTCATCCCATCCAAATATCCATATAAAAGATGTATATATGTGCTGCAGGGCAGCCTTTGAACATTGACCTACAGACTTTAATCTTTCAGGGAAGTCTTAATGCATAGAAGCTTAACTACATAGACCTTTCCATCTTTGAAATTGCTCTTGTATGAATGTACAGAGTCCTTAGGGAGTTGGGTGGCCTATAAATTGATATTATTATTATTATTATTATTATTATTATTATTATTATTAAAGATTGCTGTAGCATAATTCTTGACAAATGAATTTAAGCAACAACCTTTCAATACTGAATATGTTTGAATTATTAATTTATGAAAAAGACTTATCCAGGGCTAGGGAACTTATGGAACTCTAGATGATGCTTAACAACAGTTTCCAGTAGCTCAGCCAGTTTTGATTAATGTTGGGAATTGTGGGTCAGAACATTTGAGGAACACACATTGTCCATTCCTATATTAGATAAGTATAGACATTCAGATAGAAGAGACTGTATGTAGCTCAGGGTTGAACTATGGAGTTCTTAGTATTCTCTCACCTTAGTTGTTTATTTGCAGACATTTAATTACCCAACTTAAAATCAGTGCAATAATAAACTGTATATAATACACTGTATAGTTATATAGAATATAAAAATAACAATACTCTCCAAACATATATATCTCTTAGATCCTTTCCACCCTTTAATGAATAAATTAATCTTTTTTTCTCTTATCCATAACCTACAAAAGAAGATACTGATACTTCAGTTGTCAGACAAACTGTCAGGCTTGAAAGGAAAAGGGTAGAGTTACTGTGCCATCCTGATTGATCTATCTGGACTTTATGTTGTAATACATTTGACTTGTTTTTATGTTATATGTCTTAAGAATTTGGTTATAGAAAATAAATACTTTTAGAAAAGCATGAAAAAAAATTCTTAAAATATGTGGTATCTAATTGTTCCACAAAAATATTCATCATCCACATGAATTACCATACCCTGTCTGCTAGTGATCTATAAACTTCAGATAGATTTTTAAAAATCTAATTGTTAGTCCTTACTGTATACAAATTATCACCTCATTTTTTTATTTGAATGTGAGCATGAGTTACAGAGAAAAAGAGGTAATTTAAACTGTGTTCATTTCCCCCCTTGGTGTTAAAAATGAATAAACCCGCTGCCATATTTGGTAGCTAAAAAGGATGATTCGTATCTAGAATCACTTAAGGGTGATAAATGATACAATACACATAAACAGGGGGATTCCCTACCCCCACATATTTACAAAAGCATATATATGAGATTGTATGTTCCAAAGAAGAAATTTGCATACAGACAAGACAAATGTCCTTTGTCCATTTTTTTGAGGATGGAAATTTTAGTGGGTTCTTAAGGGCCATAATGATCATAGCATCTACTTTCATCTTCATTTTAATCACAAAACTAATAAAGTTCATGCCACTGAAAATTTTATTGTGAAATTTGCCAATGCAACCTAATTATGAGGCCCCAAAAATGAAGGCTAGGGACCAGGGGTGGGTTTCAAAAATTCCAGCAACCGATTCTCTGCCCAGTTGCTGGGTGGGCATGGCCATGGTGGG
Organism: Pseudoxyrhopus heterurus; assembly: GCA_032468235.1. Lineage (NCBI taxonomy): Eukaryota > Metazoa > Chordata > Lepidosauria > Squamata > Pseudoxyrhopus > Pseudoxyrhopus heterurus. The sequence goes on along the minus strand of JANHJO010007897.1, from coordinate 60,989 downwards.
CGTGGCCTAGTCGGCCTTGTGCACCACGGCGCAGGGGGGACATTTTTGCCCTCCCCAGGCTTCAGGGGCTTCCCTGGAGCCTGGGGAGGGTGAAAATGGCCTCCCCGGCCCCCTGGAGGTCGGAAATAGGCTTTCATGACTTCCGGGAGGCCTGGTTTTCGCCCTTCCCAGGCTCCAGGGGCTTCCCTGGGGCCTGGGGAGAGCGAAAACAGCCCTCCCAGAGCCTCCACGCACGCCCTACACTTACCTGGCATCCGTGTGGAGACTCCTGAGAGGGGTGGGGCGGGGTTGGCAGGGCCAGCTGGTTGTTCTAACTACCAGTTCGGCAAACCAGATGTCAAGTTAACATCCAGTTCGCCCGAACCAGCTGAAACCCACCCCTGCTAGGGACCATATGTAACCTATGAGTAAAGAGTATTGCAGAGACGCAAAAAGGAAAGGGTAAGATCACAGATATGAAAATTAGAAGCGAGGCTGGTGATAGAGATGCAGACTTTAAAAAGAGCTGCTGGGTGGGTTAACAAAAGATTGGTGGGTGAGCGGAATAAAAAGTCATGAATTAGAATAATCTAGAGTAAGTAGGCAAGTGGAAGACTGTTGGGTAGTGGGACAAAATGTGCAGCTGGCTGATACATTGTTCAGAAATAAACATCAAAATTTATGAAAAAGCAAATGTCTGTGAATAATATGGTGAAGCAGTCCTCTGAGTTAATAAAAATAAGAGAGTGGTTCTCTATAATTTTGAGTTGCATAGAGGGATCTGCATTTCCTTCTCTTCATTTCTACAGTTTCCTTTCTTTTCCTTACTGAAAGGAGAGAGAAGCTCCAAAGTGGCTGCTCATGTTTTTTGTCTTATTTAAGGTCCTCTGTGCCCCAACCTTATACAATTTGCCTCATTGTCTATCACTCGGATGATATGCAGCACAATCTGAACATTTTCTGAGTTGCCATTTAAAAAGACACCTTTGCATTCAGGTGAAAAAGGAAATGGGTACTCTATATTGCTCTCCTGTTGCTTAAGTTTGAGTGGATCATATCTTTGGCCTGTTTTGAATGGGTGGGTACTGGTTCCCATTTCAGGAATGTTTGAAGAGGAAAGCCTCAATTTGTTAATTTTAGCTCAAACAAATTCATGTATTTTTTGTGTTTCAATATGTGACTCACAGTGGGCTATTAACTATTTCTGATGAAATTCTTAGTGTTTCTGTGTGGTGTATTTTCCATTGTTCATAGTTTTCATTTCTTCAGTATATCTATTTTTGTTGCATGTGGTTACTAACTATTCTTAATTAGCTTTATGTGTTCTTACTGCTAATCTTCATAGATGTTAAAAGTGCAAATCGATCACTGAACTTGCCACCCAGATTACAAATCATTCTGTTACTAATGAGGAAATAGGTTATTCTATATTAATTAATTTGAATCCTACCTGAAAATGTGATGTGCTGCATTTTATGAGGAAAACGTGGTACAGCTTTGCATCTTCCTTCCAAGTTAGTTGATTTGATAGTGACATGTTATCCCTTTGTTTGGAAGACAGATGATGATTTCAAGGAAAGGGAACTGCCATTAAGTTCCATAGTCCTACCCTGCCATTTCCTAATTTTTTTAAACTAGTTTTTTTTAAACAATCTCTCCTCTCCCCAACAAGGAACATAAAAAACTGTAATACATTCATTTCATTCCCTGTCTAGAATATTTTCCTCATTTTTGTAGAGATGAATTCTCATATGTATCTCAGGTAAATTTTCATATGCATCTCAGGTAAATAATTTTTTAAAAGTGAATACCTGTGCATAGGTTGTTGTTGGGGGGAGGTTGGCACACACACACACTCTCATGGAGTTATGGTGTGAAAACAGCAGTGAAGATCGATATAGTACTATCACGTGACAGCAACATCAGGAAGTATGAAAACCTGGAGAAGTACCGGGGCCTAAAGGAGGAATTAGAGAGAACGTGGAAAATAAAGGCCAAAGTGGTCTCAGTGGTGATAGGAGCACTCAGGGCTGTGACTTCTAAGTGGCTCCAACAGATTCCAGGAACAACATCAGATTTTCCTGTCCAGAAGAGTGTAATGTTAGGAACAACTAAGGTACTGTGCAGAATTTTCAAACTCTCAGGCTTCTAATAAAGGGCCTGAGCTTGGAGGAAGACCCATACCACCTACAGTGATTTAAGTTTCACCCATGTTCTAACAAGGAAATTAAGTTTTGTAAGTTTTAAAATTCATACCAAAAATAATTAATGTATAATATGTACTAATATGATGAGTGCTACTGCTGCTATTCTTTGGGTGTAGACATGCAAAAAGTGGCTTTAGACTGTTGTACTTAGGTCAAGTGCATCACCATTTTAGCAAGCGCTATTGGGATATTTGTTTTTTATGATAGGGATAGATCTGAGTCAAGATGTGGTTAGATGACACTTCTATTTTCATTCCTTACTTTGAAGCAAAAACCACACTGTTAATCAGAATAGGTATCTGTGAACTGAAAGTTGAAACAAACTGGTCTAATCATTGACCAATCATAGACTCCCTCTAATGGTTTGGTTCAAAAACTACAAGTACAAACTGGTTGTACATACTAGATAGATCATATACTGTGCATGTTGCAAGTGGAGCTCCATTGGAGAAAATGGGGTGAGAAAGGAGTGCTAGAAAAATGTCAGACAGACTCCTGTTTAGAACTAATGAGGTGAGGATAGAAAATGGACATCCAAATGTTTGTGTTTATACCTTTGCAGGAAGTGGGGTGGATAAAAAGTTGTCCATTTTTGTGTTCTCTGTTGATACAAACATACAAGCCATCCTAGGGTACCTATATTAGAAAACAATGTTATTGGAAATTGAAGAACGATACTTTAAAGCCCCTGCCTGTGAAAAACACCTTTATTTTTGTGAGTTGTCTTCCGACATGGCTGTTTAGTTATAACAGGAAGTTCTAGATATGCTTTTCTTTTTCATTGGAAGAATTAAAGCAAAGTGTCTTTTTTTCTTTCTTTCAAAGGGATTATGGGTAGAACAGAGATTTTAACACCAGGACATGCTTTTTTTCCTGCAAGTACGGTATATATTTCGTGTGACACAAAGAAAGTGTTTCAATGTTTTAATAATGATAACATTTAGATATCCTTCTACAGCACTTTGAAGTATTCTTTTAATAGAAGCTGGGCAAATGCAAAGTAAACAGGTGCCAAGAGGTAAAGTACCCAATGCCTATAAAGAGACAGGTGTGAGGAGGCTTTCAATGATATGACAACAGCAGCACACATGGTAAGGAGCTGAGGGAGATACTAAATGGCTGGGATTTGAGCTGGAGAGACCGGCTGGGCCAGAGGCATAAAGCAAACATCATTAGAAAAGGCAAAGATAAGAAACAAACAGAGCAGCCAAGGCTGATATTAGACAAATACTCTGTAAAAATACAAAAGCTGCATAAAATCAGGCAAGAAGGCCTCCCTAGAGCAGGGAGTCACAGAATTGAGGCAAAAAAAAAAAAAACCACAAGATGTGCTTGACAGAACCCTGCTACCACCCACTGGTGGGAAGATAAAGAGGAATAAAAAATGGTAAGTTCCAAAATGCTAAAAAGTTGAGGATCCTTCAGAAGCCAAGTTGTGTCAGCCATCAGATTGGCATTGTGATACAAAATTATGCTTCTAAATTTGAACGGAACATTCTTGTAAAAAAAAAATTCCAGAAAGATGTGAGAATAGCTTAGAAAAAGGGGGACCAATAAGATGTGAGAATAGCTTAGAAAAAGGGGGACCAATAATAAATCACACTCATTATTACATTTCTTACTAGGTTTGCAAAATAAGATAATGTCAGACTTCTGTTTACAGGAGGTGAGCAAAAGCAATAAAATAGCACATTGATGCTAAATCAAATCTAGGTTTCGATTTGGACCTCTGATTAACAGAAGAACAAGACTCACTTTTAAATCATAGTATTTGGTCAGTTGTCTAGTTGGGAAACAAATGTGCACAGGGTACTGTCCCAACAAGAAAATCAAACCTTACTTTGAGAAGAACACATGGGAGATATATTTCCAAATGCATTATCATTCTTGTGAGCCATAGGAAAAAATGGATTATTTGTTTTCCAACTATGTATTCCAATAAGATATCAAATAAGAGCATTTTTACAGAGAAAGCCTGAATCTTTGGTTTCAGTGTTGGGATTGTGTAGATTCAATTCTTATCTGAAATGGAATTCCTAAGTTTTATAATTTTCATTCTTATTTTCCTGCCCTCTTGAACCCACTTTTTGCTTTCTTACACACACATGCATCTTATCCCACTATTTGTGAGATATATATTGCAAGTAATCTTCAGTAAAGCTATTCTGGTTACAGATAATCCACCAAACAGTATTTGGAATTTATCTGAACCTCATGCTACAGCCATGCACCATCAATGCCACAGAAAGTAAAGAGTTTAATTGTCATTGAAAACAATGCAGGAGAACAAATACTATTGGGTTTGCAAAGCAATTAGGGAAAGCATTTTATTAGGTTGCAACTTGTTTTACTATTTTCAAACCAATGATACCATGCAGATTCCCTGAAGCTATTGCGAAGTTCTGCACAGCTGCCCCAAGGAAACGCGGAGTCCCCACAATTTGGAAGTCTTCAGTGGCAATGATTGAAGGCTATTGACAAAATTCTTTAGCTGTCTGAAATTTGGGTCACCTGGAGCAAAGTCAAGTGCAAGCTTTTTTTTTCTTTCTTTTTTAAAAATAATTTTATTGATTTTCAAAAACAGAAAATTAAAAAGGTAAACAGACAAGGAGAAAGGTTTAAGAAAAAGAAAAAAAGATAGAAGTGCAAAAGGAAAAAACTAAAATGATTTCTGATTTTCTTTGATATATAGATGAATTAAAAATACATCATGCTCTTTACTCTATGGTTAACCTTTGTCTACATTATTTCTATAATCTCATATAAATATATATATTTTAAAATTTGTCATAGGCATGCCAGGATGAGAACTCGCTCTTACCCTTTCTGTCAGTCAGTGTGGTCTTTTTCAGCCCCAGAAAGAAGTTTTCTCTACTGCTAAATTCCTTCGCTAGTCAAGTGATGTGTCAGCAATATCTAACCTAATGTGGTTACAGACATTTATGACAAAAATGCCCTTTATAACAAAAATAAAAAAGGCCTTCCTTTCTAAATTTGGGGAACAGAGGCATTGAGGAGGAACAACAGCATAATTACAGTTGGATAACTAAGTGGAGAGAGGACCTTGAAAAATAAACAGTATCCAAAATTGGAGGAAAAAGTCTAATTCATTGAGTTTCCAAGAACTGTAACATTTCTAAGGTGGGGGGATTGTTTCCCATCTCTCGCTTTTGCCTTGTTGTCTTGGCCAGCTCTTTTGTTTATACGGCCCCCATTCGACCTTTTAAATTGCTGTTAATGTTTTAGCGTAACGAATTAGTCTCTCATCACGAATCAGGGCTCGAAATAAAAAAAAAAAATCCTCTGAGGCCAACATCCTGAAATTGGGGTCATTCTCATTTGCAAGGCAGAGAATCTGAGAACCTTAATGCAAGGAAATTTATTCAAAGGCAGAGCCCCAACGTGATTAGGCCCTTTGTAATTATAGCTCGGAGAGATTCCACTCCAGCCTCCTGCCTCCCTCATGGATTAGCAAGTGAGTCGGAAAAATACACAGGATTTAATTAGAGGCAAATTAAAATTGGTAATGAAATAGGGGCAGTAGCACATGGCAGGGAGCGGCGGGTGGGGGGGGGAGAAGGAGCTAGTAGCTCTCAGGGCAACACTGCCTGTGTACGTGCATTTTCTTTATTTTTAAATTTAGAAATGTAAAGAGGGGCGAATAACGAGGAGGGACGTGCGG